>WBMY01018589.1:1039066-1114324 GCA_013397315.1 Donacobius atricapilla
AAAAAAAAAAAGGTCAGCAAGACCTAGCAATGTGCATCAATTTTGCCTGCAAATGAAGGAATAAATTTATCATTGCAAAGGCCCTATTAGTTACCATAGGCTTGTACCATTTCCAAGATTTCTCCGGGGGTGAGAATACAGCCTTCCAGAGCCAGCTTCTCCATTAGGCTTTTAACCGCAATGCTTCCTTGTTTTCCCAATGAGGAGTCAGATTTAGAAGCACAGGGAGGAGAAGCAAACGCACAGAAAAAACACCAACCCTCTAGTTAAATTAAACTAAAACCTAGGTGAAGCCTCTGTGGGAAGCCTGCTGCACAAATTGGATCTCCAAATGCAGAAAAAATTAATTATGTGATGTATAGCAATGAAGTAAGCAACACCTTGAAGTTAACCTGGACAGAATTATTGATTCAGCAAAAAAATAAGCACTTTGCTTCACCCTCTCTGTTGTTCTAATGTTAGCTTGGACTGTTGCCTGACCATTTCCAGCTAGCGTTTGGTTCATTTGCAGCTGTTCTAAATGTGCACCCTTCCCCAACAGGTCTCACAAAAAAACTGATCCCATCTGAGTTAATGTGTTGGTTTGGGAGAAAACAACACATGTGCAAAAAAAGAGTTCGTTGTAAACACAGCAGAACAGACCTTGCCACCAGCCTGCAGCTCGGATGTGGATGGATCTTAAAATATCTAGGAAATCAGATAGAACTGCTCAAGCAGTTTTGCCTACCACTGCTCCAACAGCACCAGTAAATCACTAGTAAATGATGAGCCCTGTCCTACTCTGAGAAGTCACATTTTGCCCTGTCCTGCACAGATTTCTGCCATCTTCACTTTTACATGCTGTGTGAATGGGAATCTTGTCTAAGAGAGGTGATTTGGGCTGTGTCTGAGTGATGCAGGGAGCACACAGCCGACCCAACGCACTTGACATACAGCTTTTGTTAGTCTGTTTTGCAGCCTGAGAGGCCTCCTGACCAGCAGTGCCTATCTTACTGCTCCAGAAACCCTTGGGGAACCACAGCTTTGCTGACCAAAAGCTCTGTGTTCCCAATCCGTCATGCTGATCACAGCCAGCATTACCTCCTGGGGCAGCTCTGCATTGAGGTGCTGCCACGGCTCACTATGACACTGTCCCTGTGGTCATTCTGTCTCTCTGCTCAGCCACACTCATGCCTCCTGCCTGCCTTTCAGTGCCACCTTCCACTTAGAGGCACTGGTCTAAGTACTGTCTTTGAGCTTTGAATCCCTAAATAATTTAGAGCCACCTCTTCGTAGAGATCCATCTAGTCGTATTGTCTTCACTGACAGAACCCCGAATTATACCGGAGTAAGCTCAGCTACAAGAGAGTTCATGTGAGGTGTTCTTGGTTCCAGACTTTTTACTTCCCTCCTTGGTTTAGCAGAGCCAAGATTTATTGACCTTAGAGCCATGCCACAAAACCTTGTTGTTTTTCTTGGCTTTTCTCAAGGAGGCTATGGAGGCAGACCAAGGCAGTATGGAACTTTGTGTTGGAATACTTTTTCAGACACTGAGCTGTTAAAGTCTCTGTACTTTATAATGATGTGCTGTTGTGTCTGATGTTTCAGTCAAGTATCTTTATACAAACCAAAAATAATCAACCAATATATTGGTTTTTATGGACAATGGTAAAATTCCATTATTTGTTGATGGCTCATCTTTGTTTCTTCAGCTTCCACTGTTTTACAGGAACATGAGAGAAATTAAAACACATTTAAAAGAAAAAATCTACCATTTGCTTCTTACTTGGCAGACTACTCAGGGCCAAAATATTGCACATAGGAGGTTCTAATCAAATTTCTCTTTTCCGGTCCTCTACTTTGCAACAATGACGATAAAGTAAAATTTTCCACTGTCTTAATTAGGAAGAAAACAACTTTGTTGCAGAATGAAAATAAGGCCCTCCCCACCAGTACTGCAGTCCTTTCAGCTGACTCACAAACAGGCCTGAAAGAGCATGATCTCACTTTGTAAAAAATCCTAACAGCTGACATCTTGTGGATTGAATTGTGTCAACACTAAAGCATTATTCTTTATGGTAGGAAAAACATCATGGTCATGAGGCTGGAATGAGGATACAGAATTCTAAGTATGGTGATGCATTGTTTCACATTAAGAAGTGAAAATGTTGATTAATTCCCTGAAAACTTTTCCTGGGAGTAAAATCTGTTCGACTGTAAATTTTTTTAGAACAGAGAGAGTCTGTAGTAGAAGGGGGGGAAAGTAGTCAAACAATCTATGAAGCCTGTTGAAGACTTCTGTTGTGTTTATTAATTCTAGGCAAAAAGCTCAAATGAACTAGATTCACAAAAGGAATATTGGCAGTGTAAACTTTGTCTTTGCTATTTTTGCCATTAACCTTGGCACCTAATGGAAATGCCTGCTATGGGTCAGGTGCCAGTAGTCAGCAACAGGTGGAATTCAAAGAAAATGGCATGGTCCCCCCCAAAAAGTCTAAGACATCTCAGGTGATCTGTGCTCACAAGCAGAACTGGCATAGGACCCGCTCCTCAGACAAATTTAGAGGCTTGACTCTTTAACTGAAGCTTAGTGTTTCTCTACCCTGTAGTTTTGGAGTCATGAAGCATTCCCCTGGATTTCGAAGAAGCAAGTAAGAAACCAAGCCTCAAGTACTTTCTTCACCAAAGCAGAGTTTGATTCTTACATATCCTAGTTTGCCACTCTAAATATCTTATATTAATTAAGAAAATAATTAACTCCTTATTATAATTTCTGAGCAGTATAATCTGTGAAAAGGATCCCTAGCATATTAAATCCTAGTTACAGAACTTAGCGTGTGAGTCCTACTAGCTCTTAAGCACAGGCTAAGCTCAAAGTGTTTTCACAATATGAAAAGAGCTGATTTTGCATACAATACAAAAATAGCCAAGAATCTGTATAATTAATGAGGGTCTCTCTGGCATCAAAGAAGAGCTCTGAGGTTTAACAATTCATATAGGAGTATCTACAAAGACAGCTAGTCACACAGATTCTCCCCCTCCCCAAGTTATGGTAGCAAAATGAAAGTATAAAACCCTGAAATAGAATTACTTTCTGGGTTGTACTTTCAACTTCTAACATCTGACCTTAGATTATCACTACTTGGAAATTTTCCTTTGCTAAAAAGCTCTCTACACCCATGAGTCACCCATGTCTGTCCTGCTCAACACCAGACTATCTGACTATGTCAAATATCACGACCTTGAGCATGGTTTGAACTTCAATATCTCCGGTTCAGCACTTTCATTTCCAAAGGGGAAGGAAACTACCATTTTCAATAAATAGAAAAGAAACCAGTTTTCCTAGCCCTGAATCACTGACCAACACAGGAAACAATGGATTCTCAGAATTTTGAGACATGGAGTAGAAGAACTGCACAAGGCATTAGATATGAAGTGGACTAAGAGAGCAAGAAGCATGTGACCAATGAAAACCTTGATGGTCTTAATATATGATCCTACATCATTATGATTTCAGGTAGTCAGTTCAGTTAAATACAGTTAAGTGCTTAAATGACATAAAAACAGATAAGTTAGTCAAAGTCGTCATTGACTTTGATGTCTATTTTTAACACACTCAGTCCCTTGGTGCCACTATGTTGTTGCAGGTTAATTAATGACTCCATAAATGTAAAAAAGCTTTACATTTCTTTTCATTTAGGGAGCGCAGACAATGTTCCAGGGAAAACAGAAAGCTCACCAACCTCCAAGTTATCCAAAATGATTCAGAGCAAAATATAGACACAAAGTCCATCAGTAATACAGTAGAGCAAGGACATTGAGTGTGACTTTGTTCAGAAAAAGGGGCATACCATTCTGAGTGAATAAAGTTAATCAATTCTCTTTGGCCTTCTTTTTTTTCTCCATGAGTTACCTGTTAAGTCCCAGTTACTTCAAGTTTGCTTAATGTAGCCCTTGGATTCTTCATAAACATATGGCACAAATACTAATGAGTCACTGTTGCCCCAGTGTAATTGGTCATCTAACCAAATGGCTCTGTTTGCATTCCTTGATTGGATTACCTCATTTTCTTTACAGAAGTGTCTAAAAATTGATTGTAGCTTGATTTTTTCAGAAGGTTTTTTCATTACCAACCCCATCTTCACCCAAACTACCTATTCTAACTTGCCATCCTTAAAATTATTTCTTAACCCTTATGTTCCTATGCAAAAAGATATTCTTTTTCTCCAGTTTCAATTATCTGCCTACAATAATGAGCATCGCTATGGTAGCTTTAGCTAAATTACTCCAATGGATGTTATTTGCACACTTGTGATAAACACTTTTTCACTTTTTCCTTCCTTGACTTCAGTTGCTCAGCTAAATAGTCACAAGAAAGAGCCTACAAGAGAGTTTAATTTCAGTAAAACAAGTATATGTGTTTTCTTTTTATTTCTTTTCTTTTTTTTTTTTTTTTTTTTTTTTTGTTTTGTTTTTTTGTATATTCATCTTGCTGGAGGCAAAAGAAACCCCTAATATCTATAAAGATCTGAACCACGCCTGACAACAACTATTCCTTCTAGAGTTAAATGCTAATACTTTTAGATAAACAGAACTTATTTATAATAACACCATCTGCAGGATTCTGATAATGTTGGGGGAGGAGATTAATTTATCTTGCATTTTAAATAGAGATGGCCGTTGGCATAAAAATCCAGATCTAGCTTTTAGCCATCCAGTTATCAGGGAATTTCACATTCAGGGTACTGCATCCCTCACCAGAATGTCTCCATAATACCAATGGACAAGTGTTAGGAGGTGACATAATTGTAGCCCAGATCATTTCATCCTTTTCCCCAAAGCATACAGCATGTCCAGATGGAGCACAATACAGAGCTCCCCCAGTAATGAAAAGATCTAAGAGTTAGGACTGGATCTTATTTCTAGGTTTTTAATTAACATATCATATGACATAGGGGTCTCACCATTTTTTTGTCATCTATTGAGATTACTACTGTACCTTGTCCCAGGAAAACAGTGTGGAGCTTCACTTCTGGACAGAGGCTTTCAGACCCAGCAAATCTTGACTAAAAGACTACATGATACATACATACATATATTCTACGCCAAACCTTTTGCCATCCCTTTGTTTCCTCATTTCACTTAGGGTCGCTTGTGCAGCACAAATAAAGGAGGTGCACCTAGGACAGGAAACCACAAGACCCACTGTACTGTGCTAACCCTTGCTCAGTATTTCACTTGATAAGTTGCTAACTTTTATTATCCAAAGTCCTGGCTCTTATAAACTCAATAGCCACCACAGCTATTCACTGAAACAGAAAGGAATGGTATGGCTGACTAGTAAAGGAAGTCCTCTCTCTTCCAACAAGGCAAGGTGACCTGGGAATTAAGTGTCCCATACAATGATCTGGAGACACTGGCTCTGTGACACCCCACAGTCTTCACAGCCACAGCCTGAGGGGGAAAAAAAAAGAATGCTGTGACTTTAGATCCTAAGTCCTGCTTTCTTTGGAATACATACTCCTTTACCCACCTGAACAGTGACAGTAGATGGTGTATTTAATTAAAGAAAAGAAATCTGAAATGCCACAAAAAATACATGAAGCAGATAAAATCAACATTAAATTCCATCTACAACAATTTTTAACACAGAATCACAGGAATACAGAATATTCTGAGTTGGAAGAGGCCCACAAGGATCATCAAGTCCAACTCTCAATTCTGCACAGGTCCATTCCCAAGAATGTTCCTGAGAGGATTCTCAAAAATCAAAATTAGTCTTGTTAAAATAAGTCAAAACAAAAGTCAGTTATCATATACCAGCATTTCCTTCCTGTGACCTTTTAACTTACTGACTACATTGCTCACACAGCCCTTTTGATTAGAGAACTTGCATTCAGTCTATAAAGGCAGGGGGGAAAAGAGCACATTTCAGTAATGAGTGGCTGCATATGAAGAAAGACAACACATGAACAAAGATGTATCAACAACCGGGATCCTTGAATTTTGTTAACATTTGAGTATTTAAGTAAAGTTGAAAACCAATATACTTTTTATGGGTTTTTTCACTTAGTGGCTAGGGTTTGCAAGTGTGGGAAAAAAATTGGATCTATAAATAAACTGTGTAAAATTCTTTATGAGTTGGACAAGAGGGTTGCAGAGGAAAAATGGCTGCTGTTCATGCCAGACAGGACACTGTACATTTGTATATATAGTGCATGCCTTGAAAACATAGCCAAGCTAATTTATGTACTGGGAGCAACATAAGAGTGCTAGTGCCACCAGCACCATCAAGGTGAATTTTCTCCCAGGTGTCTGCACCTTGCTCAGGTACCTCCCCACAGCACTCCACGGAGATGCACTGCACAGACACACACACACCTTCTGCGACACGCTGCAAGGTGTCTGAGGAGCGAAGTTGGTAAGTAGATGCGATGCTGCAGGAGGGGAGATTGAAAGACAGTCGAGAAAGGCTCTGATACATTTGAGGCAATATCACGTACGTGTGAGCATTATGTGTGAACCTGATATATGCCAGGCAGCATCATGTAAATAGCAGTGGGTATGTGTGCCTAAGGATTTTTCAATAAATAGCCAAATATATCCACATCTCCTGGTCACTCCAGATCTCAGAAACAACAGCAGTTCAGGAGGGCAGGACCTCCAATGCTGCTGCACAGCAAAAAGGAATGGATCTGAGAGAGCAGCAACAATCACAAGGGAAACACGGATCAGAAGCGAGGGAAGGCTTGAATTTGTATTTGTGCTTGGTTTCCTAAGAACTGTGTACATTTGTGGCATTACGTGCCTTGAACGTGTGCAGCAGAAAGGAGTGGCAGCCATTGGCTGATCCCCACAGGAGAGGAGAGAGGGGTGCTGCAAAAGGCAGACTCACTGGAGCTCTGCACTCCCTTAGTCCAGGCAGAAAGCCATGGGAGGCTACAGGGAAGTGAGAAATCACCTCGACAACACATTTCACCTGGCAGTCCGACATTGTTTATCAGCATAATAAAAAGTGCCAATACTTACCACCTGTCTAAAATACGCAGTAATAATAAACAGAGTTACAGGGCATGTTATGGTCAATGATGAGATATTAATTTATAGCCCTGGAAGGAGAGAAGGAAAGCAGAGGCTACAGTGCCTTATGGGGGAAAAAGATTGTTGGGGATGAGGCCAAGGCCTTTTCTTCTCTGATGAAAATGAATGGAAGATTGCACTGACTTTTTTTTTTCTTTTTTTTTTTTTTTCTTTTTTTTTTGTGAGGCTTTTTTTCTAGTCTTAAAATAATATCCCTGCTAATATGATCAAGTTACAGAAATAAATGGCCAGGATATTACCTTTCCATTCCTATGTCAGCTGGTAATATCTGCACAAGAGTATGCGTTGATTTTGTACAGAATTAAAGACAAATTAATCCAGGCCCACATATAGGGGGAGGTCAGGGGTCTCTGGGGCCAGGATGGTGGGGGATCTCCATGGGGGTCTGTCAGGGTGGGTCCTGGCAGGCAGGACCCATCCTTCCCCCCATACAGGAACTGGGAAGCCAGGGACACCAACGCAGTCCCATTCTTGGGCATCTACTGGAGACTCCCTGGAGACCGGGAAGATGCAGGTCCAGACCAGGCTTAAGGTCCATAGCCAGGCAGGGTCAGGCTGTGGGGAGCTGAAGACCACCCTGGTGCAGCACCACTGGGACAGAGGATGACTACCCTGAGGGTTGAGGTGGGACCATGGGCAGGGAAGGGGTTGGGCAGGGAGAGGCAGGGCTGTGGATGCTCTTGGGACCCTGGCAATCAAAACATGCATTGCCCTCTCACCAGCCTCTGCCCCATTGACTTAGCTTTTTTCTACTACCTGCTACTCCAGCTCTGAACTAGAGCTTTTGTGGGGTGTTTTTTTCTTCTCACTTTGGGCTGTTTCCCCCATGGAGAGGGAGAAGCCATCCATGAGTTGCCATTGCCACCAGCACCATGTGCTCAGCAAAGGAAGGAAGGTCTCAGGATGCACAGAGCTCTCCCAGTGCTGCCTAAAAAATGAGTAAAACCTCATTACTTCTGGCACAAATTTGGATGTGTGCACTCTCTGCCAAGCAAAAATATATAATTCTCTGTGCAAGGAAGCATTTTTACCTAGAAAGTCCAGAGTCACCTTCCACCCATGAATAAGAGCTTTGTGAGTATCCCAGCATGACAGAAATTGCAGGTGGTTGTTATAAGGAATGTATTTAAAGAGATTTATTCTATTTCTTAATTTGGAAAAGCAACAACTATCTTCCAGGGCAGGGTTTCCCTTTTTTATGCCTGGAGTTTATATGGGTGCTTGCTATGGTCCATCAGGCCGCCTATGTAGGACATAACATCACAAACATCACTGATTATCTGCGTAATACAAAGAACTTCTGTTGTGTTTTCCCTTCAGGTTAACACCACCTGTAGAAACACTATCATTTGAAAGGACCAGACTATGTATAGAGTCGGAAGGGCTGGCATTGAGTCAGTCAATAACTGCATGTTTTTCTATAATATGGTACTGGTTAAGAACATAGATGGGAATTTTGGGGGGGAAAAAAGCCTATTTTTTGCCACAAAATTTCCATTAGCTCAAGCTTAATTTAAGGTCGTGGCTACCAAAAGGGCTCACTATTTTCCAGAAAATTATATGACCCAAGTTTATCTTAAGAAATAACTGTAAGTTTAAATCAAAGGAGGTCAATGTCTTCTTCCCATATCAACAGCTTCGTACGGGTAGTTCTTGACCTATAATTTTAAGCCTGCAATGAAATGGGGAGGTAGCTTGGTGCATAGAAACGTGGTTATGTACAGCAGCAACTGAGCGTTCCCTTGCTTATGTGTGGGGCCATCTAGGACCAGACTGGGGTTTCATTTCACTGGGGTTTCACTTAATTGTCTGGCAGCACAGCTGGAAGAGGATGGCAGCTGGAGGGGAACACCTTCCTCTGACTTGTGCCCACCCGTTGGAAAGTGAAGATGGACTCCCAGTGCTCATGTATAGGAAGGAAAAAGAAAAAGGGAAGGGCCAGGTGAAAAGCAGACCACATTGGGCCACATGCAGGGTGAGCAGAAAGGACAGTTATAGCATTTAAAGAAGTGGGTGGTGCCTTAAAGTCTAGCTCAAGCTCTTTGCCACATGTTCCCAGGGTTAAGCAGATTAATGGTCAGGTTTCTAGCCACGTTTTGGCTAACTCCAACTCATTTATGCATAGAGTTTGGTAGAACAAACAACTGCTAGCAGTCCTGTTAAATACAACTTATATTCAAATACCTGTGTCCTGATAAAAATCCTCCTGCAGTGAACAATAATTAGGACTTTATACTACAATTGCAAGTCCCAGAAGAGAAAAACACTGGGATGGTGCTATTTAAATGTAAATACAAATTTTGCTAATGGTCTTGCAGAAAGATTGGGAGCTTCATTCAGCTTTTGGGTCAGAAGTGTTTTACTACAAAGAACACTAGAGAGCAAAGATGCATGAAAACAATTTTACTGTCTGATTATTTGGGGCAGAGATTAGACCCATTCATTGCTTCCCTGTACATTTTTTCCATCTTTCTGTAGCAAAATATGTGGTGTCACTCTTGGAAATGAAATAAAGTCTCACATATTGGTGAATTTGAGAGCAAATGAGTTCTAGAAATGCCACTTGGAAATT
Source organism: Donacobius atricapilla (assembly GCA_013397315.1). Classification (NCBI taxonomy): domain Eukaryota; kingdom Metazoa; phylum Chordata; class Aves; order Passeriformes; family Mimidae; genus Donacobius; species Donacobius atricapilla. The sequence continues at coordinate 1,048,719 of WBMY01018589.1, forward strand.
TTCTTGACATGCCATGTGAAGTCAAATGCAAGATTTCCACATCACTCCCCCCCCAACCCTTTACTTCTCTGAAAATTATTTAGAAGCAGACTCACTGCCTACCAAACATCAATGCTCTCTCGCTCTCTCATACATACACATCCCCCCACACTGCCACACTGGTGTGTGCATTCATCTCTCCAGCTGTGTCCTGGAGGTTCCTGGGAGCCTGAAGGGAATGCTCATGAAACATGACTTTCACAGATTCTCCGTCCATCTGGAACACTAGGGCAGCATATGGCGGGCAGCACAGTAACTGTTTGTGGACATGTCAGACTTTTTTGCCTTGTGTATTACCTGATTAAGGTAAGACAAGACGTGCTGATATAAGCTTCTTTCTCCCACATTAACCCTCTCCAATTTTATTTTTCAATTTAAAAGGAAAGTTGTTTTTTCGGCCAGCCCAGCAGTAGTATCCCCTGAAAGCTACAAGAATGTTCACATAAACACATTGCTGATACAATTATACCAGCTTTGCATAGACAGAGATAAAAAAAGAAAGGTGTGCAAGGGAAGAATGTTTTTTAATATAAATTGTAGGGTTATCCCTGGGGCTGGAGAAAAAAAGTACAGTTAAAAAAAAAAGATTAGGAAATAATAACTAAAGCTGCATGCTTTATTACTTCAGGTAAAAATATCTTATGAATAATATAATCATTGTCTCTGGTTATTGGGTATGAAAAAGATAAGTGTAATCAGTGTACTGTGATACAGGAACATTAACACTTTCACATTGACTGGATACAGACTTAGAAACGAGTTAAGAATCACTGGGTCATCTAAGTGGAGGATTATTCTACACACAGGCCCCTAGGTCAATTTAAATTATTTAATTCATCTTGGTGACTGCAGGGGCCTAACATCCCTGTGCCTGCATTTTTATCTAGCAGTCCTCTTAGCATAAGTTTAATTTTGGGGGATCAGAAAGGCTAGACTAACAAGACAGTGTACCAAAATGCAGGCACCGGCTCTTGTAGGGTTAATGATGGAACCACAAAGAGAAATGACTCAAATTATACCAAGGACATTTTATTACTCAGCAGCCTTAATCAGTATATATATATTTTTTTTTACACGTTATTATACCAAGGGTCCTTTCAGTGCTCGTTGGCTTGTTACAAGCATTAAAAGAAGCGACAATGCTTTGCAATTAAATTCATGTCTTACTCTGAGTCTCGCCATTTTCCTTGAGAAGAGCTGGGAGGAAGCAGACAGATGCAGCTGAAAGCTGTCAAAAAAATCCTGGAAAATAAGGTGAATAAGTTCATTGGCATGCCACACTTTCACTCATTTCTTTCACAGACAGTTAAGATCAGTAGTCATTTACCCTCAGACCATATTTAGTTCCAGGGCATGCAGGGTTTTGGTAACCTAACCCCGAACTTGTGAACACCAGGCTGGTTTCACCAGGCTGGGTCAGTATGTCTAATATGCATATTGATGTGTTTTGGAACTGTGAAAATTTAGCACTTGGGGTCTTTCTCATCAGGTGAAAGATATTTTAAGATAACTAGTAGTTAGTAGAATTTCTCTAGAAGTTTCAACTTCGGTGGCTTTGTAGCAAAGAGAAAGAAAGAGTACATTAGGACCAAAGGAAAGACTAAAGCACTGGTGATACAAATCATGGAAGAGTTAGTGGCTACAGTCTGTATTGAATAATTGACAAATATAGTCATTCTTCAATTTGAATTTAAATTGCTGGCTACACAATCAACTGTAAGATCATCTTGATCCCAGAGAAAAAACAGATGAAAAGTCTGCTCTCGAGTAAGATGCAAGTCTGTTGAAGAAAACAAATCAATGATCCTACGGGCTCATACAACCTGCAGCCAGGCTGTGAAATTTCCAAAGGCCTTGTGCTTATTTTCTGGGAAGCTAGGAAATTCATGTTATCCATTTAGTCATACTTTGCAATGGATCAATAGGTTTGAGCTTCACATTGGTTTCACTTGTGATGTGAAAGCTGATGTTCTCATAGATATTAAGGTATTTCCCTTTGTCTGGTGCTCTTTGACCAAGCAGATGGTAGGGAGCTACCAGGTCTCTGCTGCAAAAAGAGACAGCTGAAGAAATCACAGTTAAGTGGCCAAAACCCAATTTTTAAAAAAGAGAAATTACCTGGACTGAACATCTTCCTAGTATGATATTTAAGGATGAAACAAGTAATGCAGAGCTGACAGCTATCTGACCTCCTTATGTGAAGCGTTGTACTCCAAGCCTGGGCTGCAGCAGCAGCAGCTAAGCAAGCACCATCCGAGGCAGTGTTACACACGCTGCTGAATGTTGCCTATCAGGTAGGATTCAAAATGTGATACACATTGCTTTGTAGCTCTGAAAAGGAAACAATGTGAAGAAACTTGGCCCTCTTAATATTGCGCTTTTCCTTTATCCAACTTGCATTATTCAGTTCTCTTTAAATTCTAAACATAATAACATCTCAAACCTGATGGATAATTTACCAGAAACAGTCAGCTTTTTTCTCTTCATTGTCTGCAGATCTGTACAAGCTCAAGGTTGTGTGTTGAGTGACTCAGCCTTGGCTTGCTCAAAGCAAATCCACAGAAGGCTTCTTCTCAGGAACTTCGTTTTAAGTTAAAGCCAAAGCCTGATTCATATAAAGAGTTAAATCTGGTAGTTTGTTTGGTCTAGGGTTTTTTTCCCCAAAAGTAGAACAGAAATCTCAGGCACTTCTGCAGTGTCAAAAAAAATCAGATCTGGATAAAGCTTATGCAGTTTAAAATCACAGTAAGGTTTGAGAATTGGTTACGAATATCTGACACCAAAAAAAAAAAGCAACAAAATCACTTGGTTCTGGAGTAAGAAAATAAAGGGTTGTTTGTTTTGCTGGAGTTTTGGAGGTTTTTTTTAATATTTAACTGCTGAGAAATCAGCCTTGACAATATTCCCAGAGCTAGTGTTCCCCCCTTTCACAGACTAGCCTGGGTTACTCTTGGTGGTTTCACACAGCTTGTTCTTTTAACAAGCCAACCTTTTCCACCAATGTCAGAAAAAGGACTTTTCTATTCTCCCTGTAAAAACCTGTTTATATGCAGATTTATGCAGTCTATAGGTAATGTTTCAGGGAAAACTCAAGGTGGAAATTGTTGACTCTTATACTCACTATTCAATGTGCACCTGAAATGATGGTTGATCAATGCTATTCAATGTAAATTGATAGAAGCTATTTTTTTAGTACTTATTCTTTCTTTTTGGTTGGAGAGTCACAGCAGTAATTATATTTTAAAATAAAACCAGTTTCATTTCAAAAGATTACTTTTCCAGAATTTATATGCTATAAGAAGGGTCCTACAAAATACTAAATTTTTTCAATCTGCTAGAAGAAAACAAATATTTCCCGACATTAAATCAGAGTTGTTTGACACCATTAAAAACAAAGAAACAAACTAAAATCCCAGAGAAATCTGGACACAACAGTAGTTCAAGTAGAGAATTGCGGAAGTCTTGAAACAAAATCCTATAGGCTAGCTGCAGAGCATGGAAAATTTTAGAGCACCAATTGGAAAGTATATTGAAAGCATCCAAGGGGCAAATAGTCATCTTCTGCTTATCCAAGATGCTCAAGAGAATCTATTTTTTTATTTGCTATCTTCTGAGAATTGGCTATGGGCCTAGATGCCTACAAGTGTAAAACTGCCTCTTCCAAAACATTATGGAGGAAGTGTTTGTTACTACACAAATGCAGCAAAGCTCCTTGTTGCAATCAGTATTTTCCTTTCATTGAAAAAATTCCTTGTTTTACGTTGCTGACTAAGTTACTTCTCCAGCAAAGCTACAACTTTAGTCCTCTTATCCCTCAAATTAATGTTGGAAAGTGAAGTTTATTAATACACTGGAGCTTGTAACATTAGAAACATTTGCCTGTGTTTGCAGCTCCCCAAATGCACAGCCTCATTTGCTGCCCAATCAAACTCAGTAGTTGTAACAGTTACCTATGCAGGTCTTACTCTAGAGTTTAAAATTCCCCACCTACAATATATATAGTTAGTCTTAATAAATAAATGACTTGGAGTATGCATTATATATCATTCAAATCCATGAGGACACAAATTATGTATAATACATTGGCTGTGTAATTTATTTATTAAGCAAAACGTGAATTTTCCATGGTTGTGTTTTGAGGCACAGTTTGTCACATACAGCTAAATGATGTATTCTTATTAGTCCCACTCAATTACCAAGTCATCCCTCTGTGCACTGTATATTTGTTAATGATAGTGCCACAACGCTGCATCTACAATACCTGTGATTTTAGTGATTCATAACCACTCACTAAAACTGTGAAAATGATAAATTGACTGCTGTTGATTAAATGCCGCCAACAGTGTGTTTCATATGTGTTTGTTGCAGTTAGGAGTTAAAGAAACAGCATTGCTCCAATCATTTAAATATCTAATTAAGCAGAACCCTGTCTAGATAGAAAGAGCTTGTTGGAATGAAATATCATTAAAAGAAAAAAAGGAAAAAATAGTATAGCACTGATTTTTTTTTCATGTATGTACATAAAGACTTTTCATCTCAATCCCACTGGTCATAAATATGTCATGAACAAAACAAGACCAAAAGATAAAAATTAAAAAGGCTGAAGAACTTGGATTGGAGTCCTGTAGATTCAGTGCACAGCTGCAGATGGTTGATTTGATGGCTTTAGCTGATACCCAAGATTAGCTTGAAACAATTGTGGACTCCAGTAACATTAAGGCAGCCCCTAATGACAGCCCCTAAGACTGGGGCAAACAAAGAGTGGAGAGGAGAGGATGGGGTGAAGCTATATTCCAGTAAAGCAAATAGCACCTCTCAGCCTCCCACTATAGGGAAGTGTGTTTGCGCTTTTGTACCAAGGGAAAGTCAGAAGGAGGAGAAAATATCTCTTTCAGACTTAGATTAATTATTTTTATTGCTTTGCTTAATGTTTTTTTTCTGCCTTTAGATTAATGCTGTATAGAGTCCTCAAGCTGGAAGAAGAGTGGAACAAGACCAAGAAAAGTGGATGTTTCTGTGCCAACAATTTGACTTCTAGCTGAGGATGCTGGAGTAGACAGGGTAATAAAAGTAAAGACTTGCCAGCTTATGTCATCTTATTAAGATGAATTGGAAGGGGGTTTTTCCCCCTCCCTCATTTTGAATTTGGAGGTAAGTAGATAGAGAGCACAGTAGATTAGAAATTTCTCTTTTTTTCTAACCACTCTCCACACAAGCAATGCTTACATATTTCTGTATCTAAATACTGACTTTCAGTTCAAATCACTTGAACTGATTGTGCACAGAGTGTGCACACTCTGTGGCCAGAAAACTGCTTGGTTAACAGGAAAAGCAGGGGGAATATCTGGTGCAAAGGCTTTATTTTCTATTGTCCATTGTATGTTTTCTCTTAAACAGAAGAACTATGCCATGTCCTAAAATCCTTCACATTTGAAGTCTGCAAAGAACACAAATGTGCATTTTATTACAATTCAGGAGTGAATGTCTAAGCCAATTCTGCCTAAACTTTAACTTGTGTCCTCAAGGCTAGTAAATATTTTAGACATGACGCTTACGCCACAAAATCACTTCTTGCAGCAGTGTCTTACTGTTATGGCAAGTATAGGGTTTTTTCATTTTGTTTTCATTAGGTATTCTCTTTCTACAGAAAATGTGTCCATCCACATGACTTCCTGCTCCTATACCACTGGACTCCCAGTCAGAGTTGTGTAGGTCAGTACCTTAGGAGCAAAGCAAATATATTTGTCTTTCCTAGCAAATGCTTTTTACAAGGTGAACAAATATTGTGATAAAGAAAGCAGCTCCAGGCAATGCAGCCCTGACAGGGATAAAATAGTTGTTGAGGTGATTAACACTATGGTAAAGTGACATGCCTAAATTAACTAAGAAAATAGGAGTAAAAATGGTAATGTGCATCGAGTACCTCTGAAATTTAGACTAACACCCTATGTTCAGAGCAACAAACCATCCTATCCTCTTGATAGTCAAAGAGTCAGTTAAAAATACTTTGCCCTTAAAATATTTTTATTTTATCTGTGGGCTTGAATGTGTATATTCCTCTTTACCCTGTACACTTATATGCCACAAAGACTAGAACATTAAACATTGTTCTCCTACAGAAATATCAAGCTTTTCCCTCCAGTCGACTAAGCAGTGATATTGGATAATCACTTACCATTGACGTCAGAAATGAGGGTTATCTGTGCAGGCTCCACCCTTACACCTCCATGGGTAGCAGTGGTTTTATCCCAATGTAGCAGAGTAAAATTTGTTGTTTCATGCTAAATTTCACGCAGCAGCAAAGCAGTTAAACAGTACAAACTACATACAAAGTGCAGCAATGCAGCAAGGCCCTCATTCTCTGGGATCCATGAAACTCACTTTCCTAAAACAAGTAGTCCTATAGCTGACTGTGGTATAGAGGGACCAAAGGACCAGTCTCGTTTTTAGGTTTATTGTTTGGCTACATGCAGCAATGCAGGCAGAAAAGCACTGACCACTTTAGCACAGATTCATTCACTTTCTCAAGGAAAAAGAAGCCTCTGACAGAATCCCTTGGGTTTTTAAGAAGAGACTCTGTTTGTGAGTAAACATTTTTTAAAAAAACAAAACCAAAAACAAACAAACAAACAAACAAACTAGAATTAAAAAATAGCTAAAGCACTTGAATATTGTTGAAGGAAAGAGGGAAAACCCTTCTAGTCCACACTAAGTGTAGTCAGAGGCTTTTCTCGGCACATTTCCACTAAAACCTCCACCTGAAGCTCTGATAAGTTTGCAAAATCTTCATGAATAATTTCCTGGGAAGCACTGAATTCCTCCAATATTCCAGAGATATTCTAGGATAAGCCATCCCTGAGGACAGGTATGCAAAGTACCAATGAGGAGCTGGCTACTCACTGTAGAGTTTCAGAAGCCCTGAAGGGGCCATGTAATATCAAAAGAGCAACCAACAAAATCAGGAACTAGAGGACATAACTCACACCTTCTAAAGAACCCCACTGTTAACTTACTTGTTAACCTAGTAAGAGTGGAACTTGATAGCACAGAAGCAGAAAAAAAAAAGAAAAAAAGAGAAAAAAGAAGGCAAGTAAGTATCCAACAAAACCTCAGCCATTTCTGGGCTAGGACAAGATAGGGAGAATGTGCATGTGGGGATGGGTAGGTGACAGTTCCTGTATACTGCTATGTATCTGCACATCAGCCAATTGTCCATGGAGAGGGCAGGGAGAAAAGAAAGCTCAAGGTGCTAGAAAAGCTTCTGCTAGGGTTAATTTGTCCTTCCAGGTGGGTTTTGGACAAGGAAGTATCCAAAGCACATCCTCCAACTAACTGCAAGCAGATATAGGAAGAAAAGGCAAAATTTTCCCCAGGCCAGAGACTGGAGAGATTGGGAATTAATGTCGTTTCACTGTTTTTTTCCCCATTTTTACCCGAACCAGACCCTAAATGCAAACTCTGAGTCAAACCCACAATAAAAATAATAAATCTATTATGCACCAATGGGAAGGAGAGGTGGAAGCATTGTTGTATGTCTAAACTGGCAAGAAAGCAGTGCATAATATGTGTCTCCTGATTTTTCATGACAGATTCACCATCCCAGCAATTAAATACTTTAAAAAGGCCAAATCTCGTGTTATTTTGCATCTGAAAGCCTGCAGGAAAAGAATAAATAAAAAGCATTGCATAGAAGTGCCACACATTAATACTTCAAACACAAAATTCTACACTATAACAGGATCCTATTGAAACTTACCTTTCAGACAAAGTGCCTAAACAGATCTTAACTATAAATAATTGGGGGAGAAGGGAGTAAAACAACAATTTTGACAAAATAAAAACCCAAAGTATTAGGTGTCATAGAAAATGCACATGTCATTCTAACATAAATAAAGTTGCTAAGCAGATTTACTGTGAAACAATTTACGCTGTGTTATGTAAATGACAAAATTCTTAAGCCTGTTTGGTTGTAAAGAACAAACCTGTGAAAAGAACCCATCAGTCACACCATACATTTAGCAGGTGTCTATTTTACCCACAAGCCTTGAAAATATGCAAATAAATACATAAATTGCCAAATGTTTTAGCTATTGTAATAAAGTTTTTCTGCTCATTATTTTCTAGAAGAAATGAACAATTGCTTTATTAGACCTGGATGGATGTCCCTTTCCAATTTCCTTTTAATCAAACAGAAACTTGGCAGTGTGCCAAAGCATTTACTCTTTAGAGTACACAATGTTTTAGCTACTACTTAGCTACTCCTTCTGTAAAACACTGTTGTCAAGGACTCTATCATATCATGAAGTGTACTCATTATAGAGAATAAACTTCTCAGCTGGCCTTTTGCTTACCCAGTGCATAAGCAACACTGAAAGGCAGGTCAGAGAAGCATAGATATTGCTGTGCAAAACCCTGCTTTTGTTTGTGAGTATGAAAACAGATAAGAAGTGTTAATTGAGCAGAGTGGCCACAAGTAACTCCTTGCATGGCATGTCTGTGAGTCACATTATAGCTTTCAATATCTATGATTAGCCATTACTGCTGAATATGTGCTTCCATACGTTTTCCAATATTAGCCCTTCTTCCTTCATCAAAAAGAAAAATCTGAAAGTTATTCATCCTCCCCAAGTTTCAAATAGTTATAACAGGAAGATCAATCCACCATTCAGTTCATTCCTGCTTCAGGCCCTGTATTTATTTTCTGTGCACATCCACAGGAACAGAAACATCAAGTTCACATACCTCTGAAAAGGGTGACTGCAGTCCTAATTCGACTGGTTTGAAGCCAATGCAAACAAAAGAAATTATTCTTCCATACTTGCTTGGTCTATATGGTGGTGTCCAAAAAAAAAGGATGGATGGAAGGTAGGCAGAAGACGCACTGCTGGCACAATGAGAAATAAAATGCCAACAGTTCTATTGGTCATGCTATCATATTTGATATTCACATTTCAATTCAAACCCAGCACATATTCTTCTACCTACACAGATCATACAAATGATGAAACCAGGCAGCACAGAGGCATAAGGTGACCCTCTGATTCACCATCAACAATATCCCCCAATATCTGACTGGGATATACCCACAGAGGCTCTGTATTTACACCTACAAAACAATGCACCTGCTAAACACAGACAAATAACATCCAAATAGTAAAAGCAATCTATTCTGGATTTGCTTTGAAGTTTTAAGACTGAAGAAAAACAGAAGATATTTCTTTCTACTGGGTGTGTTTGTCTTCCATTCTCATGGCTGTCCTCTGTCATTCTCTATTGTTGCTTAACCTCTGTGATTGACCTCTGAATGAAGTTTCCCCTTGCAAAACTGCAGCAAATGATTATGCAAGGTACTGCTATAAATTCAGTCTTTCAATCAAAAAAGTTGCTAATGTTGGAACGTTTATTTAAGGGTGTTAGTTTTTTAAGTTAAGCAGTTCCCAAAAGTTTTATGGATGTTACTTTTCTATTATTTTTCATTCCTTTTCACTGATCACTAAGGATGATTGGCTGGCAGACTGTCTCAATCAGCCTGAGCAAGGATTTGCACAGTTCTGTATTTCCAAAAAAAGTGCAGTGAATATTCAGGCTCTATCCTCACTGGATACCCTAATTAGTCTGTCTGATTGGATCTTCTCTTCTGTTTTTAAGCTGTTCACTAGCAACAAAGTGTCACTCAGTTCCAGACTGGTGTCAAGTAGGAGAAAAACTTCAACATGTATGAGAAAGAAAAGTACCAACAGAAAGTAGGACATACAAATTAATAATGATATCAATTCTTAATAAAGAAATATAATATTCCTGTTTTATTTCTGGCTTATGTTTGCTCCCATTTACTGTCTACATGGTAGTAAAGTTACTGGCTCAGTTTTTCTAATAATCATTCATTTGTGGTTTTGGAGGTGTTGTGGCAGCTCAGCCCCACTCAGCTGATCACTCCCTTCACCCTTGTAGGATGGGAGAGAGAACTGAAAGTGTAAAAGTGAGGGAACTCAGTAAAGAAAATGCCATGCATATGAGCAAACCAACACAAGAAATTCATCACCCACTTCCTGTGGGCAGGCAGATGTTCAGCCATGTCCAGGAAAGCAGAACTCCATCACTCATAGTGGTGACTTGGGAAGACAAATGCCAGCACTCTGAACATCCCTTCCTTTCTCCTTCTTACCCCAGATCTATATGCTGAGCACCACGCCATTGGTATAGAATGTCCCTTGTAACAACTGGGGTCAGCCATCCCAGCTGTGTCCCCTCCCAACTCCTTGTGTACCCCCAGACTCATCTCTGGTGGGGTGAAGAGCAGAACAGGCTGTGACTCTTTGTAAGTTCTGCCCAATAATAATGAAAACATCCCTCTGTCATCAACACCATTTTCAGTTCAAATCCAAACCACAGCCCTATACCACCTACTGTGACAAAAGTTTACGCTACCCCAGCCCACACCAGCACAGGAGCCAAAAGTCTCCATTATCAAATTCTAAACTACAGCACAAACTAAAACTTACTGTGATTATTGCAGAAGAGGCATGCACAAATGTTATAAAGGAAGACATCTGTGAAGTGGAAACTGTTTGAGAAGAATCAATATGAATTAGAAACTGATTTACCCTCAAAATTTTGTCAAGCTGCTTGGGGTGGTGAATGGGTAGTACTACTTACATCTTTACATTTAAAATGTATTTAGGGGTATTTTCAGTTAACATGGCATGCCTACTTAAACAATGTGTTCACATATTGTATTGCAAAGTATTTGTTGTAATTTCTCTATGTTTAAATAAAATGCTGTTTTCATTCAGTGCTTGAGCTTACATAAATTTATAACAGAAATTAAGAAGAACTTTTTATTGATGTTAAGACCTTTAAGGAATTCCTGATAACAGAGACACTAACTTTCCTGTTTACTGATACCTTCAGGTTTCATCAGAACTATTTTCAGAAACAAAGCTTGAAACCATGACATAGGTATTTAGGCTTCCAATTTTCTCTGTCTTAAGTACAGGTAATACCTCATCAAAAACAAAAACTTAAACCTAAACAAACAAAATCCCATACATTTCTAGTGCAACTGCTTCCAATGCATGCAAAGTTATAAAAGGAGTCTGCCATTTATAAAAGGGAGTAGGCTTCACTCCTAATGCAAGGAGTAAACTTCGATTTCTGGGGAAATTTACCCTGAGACAACTGTATTAGTCAATACATAAAATAATGACAGTTCCTAGGGAGTAGGGGAATTAGAGATTTGTGATGTATCACAGGCTGCCAGAATTAGAAACACAGGGGCTAGGAGAAATTTTATTCTAAGCAATAAGTTCAACTAACCTGGAAATTCTCTCCCTCTAAAAAAACCAAAAAACTGTTGACTGGAGCCATATGGAGAAGACTTAGCCAAATAAGGACACAAAAGAACTAGAGAAAACTCAGGACTATTCATTGCAGGTCTCCATTAAATTAAAAAAATAATAATAATTTTTAAAAAAGAGTAAAAAATAACTAGTACTTTTTTTCTTTTCACAGCAGTTTTAGAGAGATTATGTTTTCTTCCTGGTTTCCAAACCTTTGCAATTCACTTTTTGATCATTCTTTCTCAGTGCAAGAGCAAAAATGCTTTTCTTCAAAATCTGAAAGCTGACGGGGTCACCCATAATCTGATTCCAAAAGCTGTAGATCTGCAGGGTCGCAGAAAGGTCACTACTTTTCCCCTCAGAAGACTACAAAACCCCAAATACTGAGGACTCCGTAAGTCCCATGACATGGTCATTCCAAACCCGAAGAGATGTAGGTGTTAAACAGTACAGCAGCTGTTACACATTCAAATAACTTTCTGATGTCCCAAGTGAAAAAAAGATACCAGTATTTCTTAAATACTCTTGATCCAAGCTCCAACCATCATCCTCCAATATATGTTGAACCTGAGTAATAAGAAGGCTCTATGAGAATCTCAAATCACAGTTACATTTCAGTGCTTTTGTTCTTATTTTTCCACAGTTCTAGATATGTAAGCTCTTACCATGCTGCCAAAATAGACTTACGGCTTAATGTACTGTAAAGTTATGCTTTGAATATATTTTTGGCACTCTTCCATGCACTTCTTGCTCTGTTTCTTTAAATAAGAAGCACATTAATTACTAGGATGCATTGCAAGCAAACACACTTATTTTGAGTACTGCTGCCTTCTTGATAGAAGTTTTCAGTCCACATTCCAGTTGCAATCTACAGAAATACACCATAAATCTGAAATTTCAGAAAATCCAAAATCTACCAAATCAAATTTCAGGTACATGGGATATAAAAACAAAGTATTTCCACTGTGAGAGCTATTATAAATTCCTGTCCTTTGTGGGTGAAATCAGGATCTGGACCACTGAATTTATTTTCCCCATTTGTCTCTTGTGAAAACCAGTTCTGTGTAGGTGTTCATAGTAGAGACTAGTCTGTTCAGATTCAGTTGTTTGAGCTACTTTGCATTAGTTTAGGTAAATAGCAGCATGCCGTCCATTTTTATTTTCTCAGACATTTTCTTTCTTCTTAGAGAAAGCTAAAAAAAAAAAAAAGTGCTTTCTTCGTGAATCTTCAGCCTTACGTAGTGGCCTGTCCTCCCAGTGTCCTTCCCCAGGCCCCAAGTCATGCATCACTCATCTTGTCACATTGAACTCCAGATGCTCCTACCCTAGAGAATGCTCTGACTCTGGCAATTTTTCTTCATTCTCACTAACAATTTGGTAATGAAATATTGATTTTTAGTTAGATTCATATTGATGCTATTAGGTTTGCATTGATAAATCATGCTGGCCTCCTGTCTGAGAGGCTAGAAAGTGCTACACTGAACCCTGGAGATTACAATCAACTCATTGATGTGTTAATTTGATGGATTTTTTCGTTCTCTTAGAAGAAGTAGGAGGGGTAGGGGAAGATTTTTCAGTACTGCTGTTGTAAAGTTTTCACAGTGAAATCAGGGATAGTAATTGTGGGTTTTTCTATGTGCATTTGCTTTAAAAGTATCTTTCCCCCTATTTGTCCAGAACATAAAAAGAAAGGAGGGGGAGAAGGACTCTGGGGTTGAGAGGATATGACACACCTTGTAAACAGAGCTCCAGACTCCCACATGGAGTGGAAAAAATAGGAACAGTTAAATCCCTATTAAACCCTTCAGAGGTCATAGTCAAAAAACATTTCCTTCTGCTAAACAGGTCTTCATGTAGAGCTAAACCCCAGGTGGAGGGAAAATATTGTGGACATGTGAACCCCCTCTGCTGGCCCTGCTCTACCATGAGCTGCAGTGGTGGGATAATTCCCCCTCCCCTCTCCAGTGAAGTGCCACTTAGCAAACGTCCACATGCATCTGCAGCCTATTTAAAACAGCCCCTAGCTTTGATTTATGGTACTGTGCAAATGTAATGCCTGTCATTAAGGGACAATACGTGCCAAACCAAAGGATTACATAGTGATTTCCTTCAAAGGCTCAGGGTTTAAAGGGGGTGCAGCAGCCACTATAGCACAGGACGAAAGGCTTTTAGAGAACACTTAAGTCAAATTTAGCTGTATCATTATTTTGTAAAACAAAACCATTTCTCATTTAGTCATTCTTTACTTATTTTCCCCAAAATGTTATCATCCCCCCCTCATCTGCATCTCCCATAACCCACAGTACCAAGGGACAGAAGAAAAGTCTGTTCAACAAGGGACCAATCCTGCAAGCTTCATTAATGAAACCATCTCCCCTAAAGACGTAACTTCTCAAGTCCTTAAGCCAGATACAATTTCCTTGTTTTTTTTAGAATTTCTGCCCTGGCTTTTCCTGTTCTTTTAAGGAAAAACACCAGTGATCAGCATGCCAGGTCAATGACATATTAACTGAGTTTGAACCTTGTACAGCCTATAGTTGACCAAGAGAGTTACCAAAAGAGCCTCAGTGAAAGACATCTCAGCTACCTTTGATTAATAATTATTGTATGGGGCTGGGGGGAGCAGAGAGTATGTGAAAGAAACTCCATTATCAACTCTTCCTGCCCTTCCAAGAGGCTTCTCTCCTCCATTCAAGGTTGAACTACTAAAAATAATAATGTCACTTCACATAGGACAGTTTATTATTACCTTAGCAGCTCTGTTTTGGTGCCCAGTTGAACTAAAAGAAAAAATAAAGGTTTTTATGACATATGGAAATGGGAACCTTTTTGCTGGAACTTGCTTAAATAAACCACTTATGTATCAGGATATTTTCTAATTAGCTTCATTTCAAGGCTCTCTCCACACCTCCCTCTCCTTTGTCCTCCCAGATGAAAGCCTACAAAGAGTCCTGTCCTAAAGAAATATGTCCTAGTACATAAGGAGGCAATCATCTGTACCTTCAAAAGATGATGTCAGTGATGAAACTGTTAGTTAAATTCTGTTGTACTATTGACATCTTAATGCCACAAACCCAGCTGGTACGAGATCAGTAACATAAACAGTCGAGTTCAAATTAATCTCCTTGAACCTCACTGCTGAGCTGAAACCTCTGTTTGACAGTCTAAACTGCCAGCTTCATCTTCTTCTCCTGGTTATACAGTAGGCTAAACATGAAAAAAAGAGCCCTGTTAATGTGAAAAGGTTTTGCATGTAGCAAGGAATTTTAAGCTCTGGCAACCATTTCGAGCACAGCTCTTACTCCTTGCACACATGTAGTATTTTGCATTACCACATATGCTGTTAAACAATTTACTCATTTATTTAGATTTTTAAAGCACTTATCCCATGCTCCAAGTGCTTTTAGAATTATTTAAACATTCAGTGCAACACTTAACATTCAAATTTACAATTCAGTTAAGAATACTTAGGTTATGGTAGAACAACCAAATTTAAAACTAATTTACTCTACCGAAGCACCCTCACAGAAAACCCACAGGGGGTTAAAGTTATTGTCCCAGCTCCATCCCTGAGCTGTTTTGTTTGCCTGAAAAAAACCTGAGGAACAAAGGAAAGGAAAGCAAGGCTCTGTGCTGCTGTGGCTCAAACCAATACAGACTCTGAAAGGGGAAAGGAACCATATTCCAGAATCAAAAACCCACTAAGAAAGCGCCCTGCCAGCTACTCTATTCCTTTAAAAGCCAATTCCAGTCATTCCATCAATGGTTACCACATCCCAAACTACTTCATTGTGACTTATAAATCTGTGTCTGCTGAAGTTCACGTCAGCTCTTTCCTATGAGCACAAGGCCGTTTAGGGTTTATACCCACAGTCCAGCCAACATGGCTAAGCAAGTTATCAGAGATCCGTTGAACCCAGATAACTCTCTTTGAGTGCCCTTAAAGCCCATCATAAATATGAGGTAACTCAATTTAGCCTGCAATGAAAATAGATTAAGCCAAGTCAAATCACCTTACATTTGTCAAAGGCGAGGAGGACACACGCGACTATTTCTGCAGCTTAGCTGATGCATGGTAACCTGTTAAACCGCAGTAACTCAATTGCAGGCCTGAGCCCTCACCTGCAGTCGTTCAGAGGGGCTGAACCGCTTGACGTGAACATTGCCACTTTCCAGTAGGATATTTTCACTAACCTTAACAATTCCAAGTGCCTACAGCATGAGCACAAGTCCTGCCCCATGGTTTCAGCAGTCTGACTCAACCAGGTGTTGAAATGCCTATGCCAGATTGCACATTTGAATTAAACTTGAAGTTTTTACGTCGTCTCCCCGTATGATTGAAATGCTTCCATTGACAATTTATAAAACTTTCATGGTCTGCAGGACTCCAAGAAGTAAATGCAAAGCTTTTGAGACAGCACAGAATGTATTTAAAGTTGAACTGCAAGTGCAGTATTGCAAGGACAAGAATTACAGGAATGGTGGGAAGAAAGGGGAAACATAAGATTAAGGATGAGGATCTAGACACTGAATCTTTTCTGACTGATTATTTAGTCTTTGTTGACATTTTCATGAACTGGATGACTAGGAAGAGCATAGGTGTCTTGAGATCTGTATGTCCTACATGATAAGGACCACTAGGTATATATATATATATATAAATATATGAACATATACCTACAACCTTATAAGCATTATTTTCTGATTATTATTTCTTTTCCTAATTACTTCCATATCAGAGATCCTCAAAATTTCTTAAATACTCTTGATCCAATTTACAGAGTTTTTTATGTTAGCCCTAATGCTCTAATATGCAATTTCTTCTGCACAGTTTGGAGATAAAACAGTCCCTAGAAGTCCTGGGACCATCATACTTCACCATTTCCACACTTCGGACCTTCTGCACGTCTCTTCTTCTGTGACCATCTGCTATTTTTACCTTGCAAACCTTGTTTTCCATTTTGCTTTTAAGTTATCACATCTCATACACAAGATTCTGGCCACCAGAAGGGCTCCAGACATTTTGTACAGATGTCAGCCATGTCCATGGTGGCTTTCCAGTGCTTGCAGAAGTTCACTTTGCTCAGGAATGGAAATCTCTCAAACTCTGGCAAATCTTAGCAGTACATTAGGACACAATGATAGGACAAGCAGAAAGGGCTTTAAGCTGAAAAAGTATATATTAGATTAGATACTTTACTGTGAGGCAATGGAACAGGTTGCCCAAATAAGTTGTGGATGTCCTGTTCCTGCCAGAGTTCAAGGCTAAGTTGGATGAGGTTCTGAGGAACCTGAGGTCCAGTGGCAAGTATCCCTGCCTATGGCAGGGGTGTTGGAACAGGATGGTCTTTAAGGTTCTTGCAGCCCAAACTGTTCTATTCTTCTATGTATGTTTAGTTAATAAAGCCTGAGGGACACTTTGGGGAGATAAAGGAAATGAAACCATCTGTACCAGTAAGCTTTTAGTGAGTTTAGCCTGAATAGAGGATGAGATCCAAGACCCCTCTCCACAGACTGCAGGAGGGAGCAATGTTTTTCTACCAGCTCAGCTCCCACCTCCTTTCACAAGGTCATCCTGTCTCCGAGGGGAGAGCAGGGACCAAGGGTGCCCAATGGAGCCCCTAGGATCAGCTCTTTCCAGGAGATGTCTTGCTGCAGAGGCTCATGTGGCTGGCCTTCACCTGACCCTTCCCCTCCCCAGCCGTGCTCCACAATTAGATTTCATTAAAAAGACAAAACCTCTCTTCCTCCTTCTCACCATAGGGGTCCTGAGGGGGGAGTAGGGATAGAAACATCATCTACATGGAAAATAATTTCCTGCTTGCCAGCGTATCTGAAATTGATGCAGCCAACAGCATTCCCTGTGAATGTTAAATTAATTTGGAAAGTCTTCATGTATTGTTCCTTACCATGAAAAGCACTCATCACTTCTCACTGGCTCTCTGCCCTGCCTAGAAACAGGGAGGGAAGTTTAACAGGCCACAGCAAAAAACATTCATGAGGCTGCAGTATGTGGCTTAGCACGAAAGCTGGGAAATTCCTATCCCCCAAAATATAGGACAGCAATGACAGCTTGTCTCAAATTCAGAGAATTTGGAATTTATTAATGTTGCTTCACCAACTGTGAAAGGGAGATTGAATTGTCCTTAAAGGAAAATAAAGGCAAATAATTACGTTCTTTTGGCTTCACACATACTTAAAGCCTGCTTAGAGGTTTGGTACCTAAGAGCCCTCTAGACTAAAAACTGTATCGGTATGGAAAACAATATTATCAAAATGTCGAAAGAATCCAGAAATATTTTAAATACCTAATAAATCTTCTTATGATGGGTTTGAACTGTGCATGGGAAATTGTACTGGGTTTGCTTAAATGCTATAAGGAAGCAAGAAGGATTCAAATTAAATTCTAGAGAGCAGGTTTGCTTCTTTGTTCTTTTAAAAACCACGATATTGTCAAAATTTGATTCTATATTATATTTAATTTTCCATTGCTGTTTTACCTCACTGTAGATGCCTCCAAGTGTAGCCAGTTTCTGTTCTAGTGCCTCTAAACTATTAGGTCTATTTATATTTTTTGTTATTGAACTTG
This sequence comes from Donacobius atricapilla, assembly GCA_013397315.1. Lineage (NCBI taxonomy): Eukaryota > Metazoa > Chordata > Aves > Passeriformes > Mimidae > Donacobius > Donacobius atricapilla. Next base: position 1,066,686 of record WBMY01018589.1, read on the forward strand.
CCCACGCTTTCCACCTGCCTTATATTTCAGAGGATGAGGTTACATATTAAACCATTCTGTCTTTTACCTGTCTAGTAATTTTGACTTTTTTTTTCTTTCCTTCTCAGAATGGATTTTCTTGTTATTAAATCCACGTTCCGCATCAGCCTGCTAAGTTGAAGATTGACCTTTAATTTAATTTTGCTTTTAGGCTTCCATTTCCTTCCCTAAAAACTATTTATGGTATTTCATTTCTAATTAGAAGTAAGTCTGAGTAGCAAAAAATCTCTAACCTCTCTAACCTCCTGAGCATTTGGATCCAGAGGTTTGGGCAGCCACAGCCAGGCTGACCAGCTGTGGAAGCCGGATCTGAACACAGATTTCAGATGCCTGAAGGTCACAACTTCAGGAACCAGCATTTCCATGAAATTCATTATTTAGAGAGGGCTCAGCTATTTTATTTTAAAGAGCTTATAGTACACTAACGAGAGGAGCAAAAGTCTGGTTTTCCCCATAATTACTCAATTCCCATGCAAGAGAGGAAGGTCTCCTAGTTCACCCACTTAGGAATTAGAGTATTGCCTCATAAAACAGACCAGAACTCCCCTGTTATTGCTCAACTCATTCATTGAAGTTTAATTATGAGATATCATGAAAAGAAGCATTCTAAAAGCCCATTTTTATAACTGCCCTCAATAGCACTCATAAGAGACCAAATTAGAGACAAAACAAAATGGCTGAAACAGCATTATCTCGTTTATTCCACAGAATGTTGAAGTCTCCTAGTAGGTGAGGGACTGTGTTAGAAAGACAGAGGATTGGCAGAGCTGCACTATCTTTCACCTTATCCCTCCAGACGATGTGTGCTGCCTTATCAATTGTAAAACACTAGTTAGAATAGGAGGTGGCTTCTCCTTCCTGACCTCAAAATTTTCTCCACATCTGTTGAAATGCTACAGCACGTATTAAAAGGTACATGTTTAATACGTTCAGCATCCTAAATAATCTTTCTCACTCTTCCCTCCCCAATTTTGTGCCCCATATGCATATGCCTGCTCCAGAGGCACTAGTGGACTTGATGACTTTTCCAACCTGTGTTTCAGATCATAATGTGGGTCGTTGTTTTTTCTAACATGGGGTTTTCAATTCCTGCTTTGCAAACAGAGCTTGTGCCCATTGCAGACCAAAGAACAAAGCTGGAACAATTGCTTTTCATTCTTTCCATTTGAGACTTTTTAAGACTCATTTTCCCTCACAGTTCCACCTGAAAATCAACTCTTCTTTTGCCAGAGACAGTGAAATTAAGTCATACTCCAAATGGCTCCCAGGCAGGCAGGTAGGCTCAAGCCAGGAGTAAAGTAGCATCTCTATTTGATAGTGAGAAGAAAGACAAGAGAACAATTAAATGGTTTGCCAAGGGACAACCAAGAAATAAACAACTTCCTCAAAGGTCCAGCTTTTAAGCTGAAGTTTTCTTATCCATATTTGCCAACAAAAGCACAATAGAACTGGCATTTAGGTGAGGAGGTAGGAGGAGGGGAAGGCCTAATCTGAATAGTCTAGTCCTAAAGACAAATTAGTAAGGGTAAATAAAAAGGAAGCATGCTCCCCTGCTTTCCTTTTCCAGCTCCACAGTAAGGATTTCCAAATTGGCTTTACTCATTCCAGGTGACCAGGAAAGCTGGAAAACATAGATTTTAATAGCACACACTATCAGGTATATAGATCAATCACAGGGACATAGAGAGACATATTGATGGCTCTGTAGATTAATAAACTGAAGGTTACTTGCCATTAGAGACCAGGGAAAGGCTACTTAGGCAGCCTTCCTAAGCAAAGGCACTTTAGCAGCCATATTGATTTCCTGCAAACACCTCAGCAGCAGCAACAATTTTGCTTCACCAGGGAGGGCCTGACCTTCAGCCCGAGGTTTGCCTTCCCAGAGCAACCTGTATAACCCCAAATGATGATACATGAGAACAGGAAGAAACAAGAAAGATCTTAACAGGCCCCAAGTGCCCTGAGGGTTTCAGAAAAGGGTTCCTCACACGTATGTTGCCAGCCTTTGCTTAAAACCAACAATATACTGCATTGGCCTCAGCATGCAAACACCCAGGTAAATCTCAGAGAAGCTAACCATTCTCAGAGCTCTGGAATGTCACTCAAAGCTCTGGAAAAATTAGTACAGCAAGCAATGAACCTCTATATCCTTCCTTTCATAGTTAAATTGCAAGAAAAATATGGCAAGTGTTTCTAAAAAATCATTAGTTAAAGGCGAAGACATTTTCCATTTCCTATGTCAGTAGAGAATTAATCCTGGTTGTTGTTGTTGTTGTTATTTATGTACTATCTTTTTTCAGTTTGCCCTTTGTAGTTTGGCTATCCCAGAAACTTTATTCCTTATCAACTTCTGGAATAAACTTTAGCTAATGTTTCGGGTGTATCACATGTCAGATGAAAGACTAGAGAGATTAATGTATCAGATATGTCTGATCAAGTTAAGGAGCGCAGCAAGGGGGTAATGGAAAAGACACGTGCCTGTGACAATCACATGCAAAATCCACTCCTTCCCATTGGTAACCCTGGTCATGGAGAAAACCATCCTCACAGATAAAACAGAGGATATCTGACATCGTAGCTAACAGCTGCATGAAAATAAAGGCAAACTAACCAGAAATCCGGATAATTCTTTGTAGTGGGTCTATTCCACGAAGGCGAGGTGGATATTTTTCAAGGAGTATATTTTAAGCATTTTCAAAGGGAAAAATTGACCACTGCCATGTATATTTTCCATCCACGTTGGGCTTGTATTGGATCATCTGTCCTAGGTAGATTTTTTAAGGAGTTTCCTACAGAGGCAAGGTAGAGATTGAGAGATTTCTTTGTACCCAAGTTACAGCCCTTTAAACAAGATTTCAGCTTGGCCCCCTGGACATGTAATGCCTGTGTGTTTCCTTTGTATGTGAATCAAGTAGAAGTCCATAAGCCATATCAAGTAGATTGCAATTTTCTAGTAATTACCAATAGGCAGCTCGTCCCTTTGTGCATACCTGCTGGGAAAAATAGTATTTATCTGTATAACCTCTATCCCACATTTTAAAATCTTGCTACTTATTCAGATTAAATCTTACTGTCGTTGTTTCTAGAAGCTATCAGGCTTTGTTGGGGAAGTAGTTATCTTGCTTTTCCAGTCTATTCTCTATGCAAGATAGGAATATTTTTTTGGAGTTGCAAATGAGAATTAAAAAAAAAAAATTCATCAGTCCATCAGGATATTATGAAAATAGATGACACAAATAAGATGCATTGCTTTAGCAAATTAATAGAAAACAAACAAAGGAAATGCTTATCTTCCTGTTTTAATACATTAGTTCACTTTTTTCTAATATTTAAAATCTGACCACCTGCAAAAGATTATGAAGAGCCTCTGTGGTTTTGTAGGAATGCTTGCAATACTTGGAACAAATAAGATACTCTCACTAGCACACACTACTCCCTGTCATTCAGCATGTTAACAGCAAGAGATAGGGCCATCAGCAATGCAATTGTTATTATTTGGTAAAGGCTGGTGGTGACTTATGAGTTTCAGAATGCAGCTTCCTCATTTGTTTAATGTCGAGAGATTACAATCTCCATTTAGTATGGTTTTATAACATGCAGGTGGGAAAAATCTCTTTTCTGAAAGCCAGTCAGTAACTGGTGCCAATGCTGAAATATTCCTGCCTGATTCTTGCAAATGAATCTGTGCTGTATTTGGGTAGAGCAGATCCTGTAACTGGTGGCTGCTGCCAGCTGCTGCCATGGGCTCAGACACAGTGGCCATGGACAGGGAGCACAGGTCACACACAGAGGGAACAGGAGCCAGGCTGAGATCAGCCTCTGGGAGCTGCTGGGGTGCAGCCGGAGCTGGGTGGAGGTGGCTGGGTGAGCAGTAGGACTGATGCATTCTCACAGTCTTCCAGTATGACTCTTGGCCCTGGCGTCTTCCTGTCTTGGCTTCCCCACCACTGAGCAGGATACATAGAGTATTTCCTGATATAAGAGGGGTCTTGCACTGAGGAACTCCCATGTCCTGGAGAAGAGATCTATCTGTATGCTTTTAAAAGGCTGGAGAGGATTTTATGGACAGCGAAAGACCAGGTCTGAATTGCAAGCCATTTGAGGCATGGACCCTTACTGCACCTTTTCCCTGGATAACCCTAGCCTGATGACAGTATGCGTGGCTTCACATGAGTCCCTCTGTTCCACTTATTCATGTGGTGCCAGCCTCATCCTCCAGGATGCCAAAACCAAGGCTTTGTTTTGGAGGCTCAGGCTGAGCTGTGTTTTCATGCTTCAGCTCAAACCCAGTCTGTTGAGCAGGCTGGCAATGTCCAATCATTTTTTTCAGAGGGAAAGGGTGGGCAGGCAGAGCTCTGCCATGGAGAATGTCATCTCATGCTCCTTGCCTACCTCCACTCCATTTACTAGCTCAAGTACAATCAGCAGCACAGTAGTGTTTGTGCTGCAGCATGGGAGTGGAAAACAGGATTGGGTACTAACAGGATTCTATTAGTGGACATTAAACATGGAAAGTTAGTAAGGCAGGACAAATTTCAGGCACAAAAGTCCTACAGCTCTTCACTAAGGGGGCTTCTTTTCCTTCTCCTCACTTTTTCTTAGTGAGAAACAGGACATTCCCACCAGCAGTCAAAGCTCAGCATGAGCATGGTTCATTCCTGTGTTAAATGGGTCCCCACAAACCTTTGCTGAGTGTGGGTAGACACAGGTAAAAATATTTAACAGAGGTGCTGAGAAGCTGTATGACAAGGGCGATTAGGGGACTTGCAGTCTAATCCTGCCCTGCCAACTGCTGCATGAAAATGGACTTTGTGCTGAACAGGCCCCACACAAGGGATCACTGGTTGCATCTGAATTGTTACCATGAACCAACAGTAGGATTTAAAAAGGGTGATTTTGGGGTTAAAATCAAAAGTTTTCCAAAAAATATTTCAAGCTGAATTCAGGCTCAAGAAAAGGAAAACTGAGGTGGGTGAGTTGATAGAGTGGTTGTATTCTTAGTTCTCCTATCTTTTTTCCTCATTCATATTTAATAATAACGGTATCAATGTAAAATATATGCTCTTAGCACTGCTTTGAAATAGCTCCTGCTGTAATTTCCTGATTCACCATGAATGTAAGTATGTAGGCATAAACACGTCTTGTTTAGGGAACTTTCTTCTTTTGAGATGTGCTTGTGTTATCCAGGTTTGCATCATCACAACATCAGCCACAGCATGAAATCAGAGTGACAGAGGGTCCAGCCTGAAAGACTCTGGGTCAGCTTAGTGAAAAACCCTCCATGCTACAGTAGGGGTCCCAAGCCAAAGCAGCCTGATTGCCTAACCCCTGAACTCCAGTGAAACTGTGATCCAGGTGTTGCAGCTGTAGCTGACCCCTATTTAAAACCTCAGTCGAGGTTAATCTTAGTCACATTAGCATTAAGATTCTAAATATAGGCTTTCATTTGTCCCTCTTCATCAGAGTCTAAAGGTGCAGTGTATTTAGTGTGGTTTTCCTCATCTCTATAGGCAAGGGAAATGCTATTTGATTCCTTTACTCCAAGCAGGGCATTGGTGCATGCTTCCATAGAGAATTTATCCATTGTAACACAGTTAGTTTGTAATAGGAAAAGGAGCTCTCCTGGGTTTTATGTCTATTTACTAGACCATTTCTCCCCTGTAGTTATGAGAAGGATCAAAAACCATATTCAGATTTCACACCCTTGGTTCAGTCGCAAACAAGCCTGCAAAACACAGTAGCTTCACCCAACGATAACTTCCATTTTTGCCTTTACTTTTAACACTGAATCTTCTTACCCACTGCTGTTTGTAAAGGTTGCAGTGCTGATCTAACCGCCAGGTAAAAGACGAAAACAAAGTTAAGAGGTTGGTGAAAGATTTAGTGCTCTACCTCCCTGATCTTGTTAGCAGGTGTCAGTCTGGACTTTTGAACACAGGTGATGACCTTCATTTAGTCATGAGTTACATGTTTGGGCTGGAGCCTGGAGACTGGAGTCTACCATAATTGGCTCAGAAATAGGAAGGACAACAAAACAGTTTTATTTGCATGCCAGATCAGGAGATCTCCCTACCAATATTAAGATCTGCTAAGGCAGGGATAGTTGACTGGTCCCTTAGAAAAATAGTGGAGTTCCTTTGAAAAAACACAAAGGAAGAAAGAAAGCACGGCTTAACATATTTCCTTTATAAGTTAGATTGATACAGACAGGTTATCTATCCCTTCCCCTATATACAGAATTCTGCACTCTGTGTTTAATTATATCTCACATTTATTTTAGACTTTGTGTCCAAAGATATCCTAAGTTAAAGCAGAAAAATTACTTCACCCATCACTGAAATTCAGTCACTTCTGGGATGAAGAATGGCAGACAAGGGGACAGCTAGTACATAGTGACCTTGGCCAAAAACTCTTGTGCAGAAATCTGCTACCACCGAAAGTACCATGGGACCTAGCTTTGAAAGATTTTCCCATAGTAAATTAAATGAAAGTGTATTTATCTGCTTCAGCAAAATGAAATGTTGAGTTGACTCAGCCAAGCCTCAATCTCTCATTTTAGAGGCTCTGGGCATTTTAAGCATAATGCAGAAAAGACCATGCTCTTGCACTTCTAGTTTATAGTAATAATATTAAAAAGTTGTAACAATACAGTGACCAAGCAGGACTTTGAATTTCTCAAGAACTTGAGCTCTCCAAAACCATAATCAGAGTTTAGATTTTCTCCCTGTTACTTTTGCTCATCCACACCCTATCAACAGTTTAAAAACCCAAAAAGATCACTTTCATCAGCACTGGGACAGAGACTCACATTTATCTGGGATGAGTTATCCATACACATAGTAAACATGCTAATTCAGTGGTATTCCAATGCAGTTTTATTCTCCACACCAAATGATCCATTTGTGAAGTTACTTCAGCACTTGTATGCATACAAGATTCTTCTCAACAAAAGGCTCTCTTGTTTCAATAAGCTTGTGATAAATAACAAACTGTTCTTTTGAGCTTATTTAGCAGAAGTACAGATAACGGGCACTGTGACATTACTGGGTTTTGTTACAAACACCAGATTTTTTTCCCTTCCATCTTTTTAGGCCATGGAAACACCAAGTTTCATTGGAAAAGCAGATTTAATAAGTGATTAATGGTGAGGGTAATTACTATTCTCTCATAATATGCAAAGGGCAATTTTGGGTTGTGAGGTAGTTTGTGGGTCATGTGAATTTAATTGTCATATCCAGAGACTTATGTCACATTAAGTGTATCCCTAGTGAAACAGCAGAGTTGTAAATCGGCGAGATAGATAGACATATATATATGCACACTATTTTTTAACAGAGCTATGGGAATAGTCCATTACCTATAAAATAAAGAAACAATGTTAAATATGCCAAATCAATTTCCTCATGAAACCAGCAACAAATACTTAGCTAGTTACTACAAGAGACTCCAGTGTTGAGGTCAGATTCCACACACTGATCCCCCTTACTCCACTTTAGCTTGTGCTTGCAATGTCTATATAGAAAGGTTAAACAAGCCATCCTGGAACACATGAGAATAAAGTCATCTGTTTTTCACCCGTATTTCTTTGAATAAATATCTTTTCAGTAAGAGAAGCTGAAACAAGATGAGAGGGACCACAAGACTTCCTGTACATAAAATCCACATTGACCATCTTGTTTGGGAACTTCTTAATCTGGAGCTGAAATTTTATCCACATGAAGTCAATAGGGAATCTACCTTAGGTGTAAACAGGACCCAAGATTATTCTGAATTGTTCACAGCCTACATCTTGCCACTTCTGCTGTTCACCCAGTGTTGACTTTCCACTCCCACTACTGAAATCAAACGAGCTTCCAATTTACCAGCAACTCACAACTCAGCTATCTCCCTGAAAACTTCTTTTTCTCTCTGCTGCCTTCTGGAATTCTTAAATGATCTTTCCTTTCTGAATTATGATTTAAGTAGAAGGAGCAAAACTAGATAACATAAAAAAAAACATTTTATAGATACCATGGCACACCAGTTTGTCAACACACATCCCAAGACAGGAATCTTAAAGGTCTTATAGTGGGCATTGCTGAAAAGACATTTGCCATTTCACAGCAGTTACATTACTTTGATATCACTACTTCCACCTACAGAAAGGTACTGCTTACCACAGGTACCTGAAGCAGTGTTTGAGAAATGTTTGCTGTAATGAAAAGAGTAAAAAAAAGTGACTAAAGAGAAGGGTTCAGTAAAGAAAAGAGGCCATAGTGGAATCTGAAATCTATTGTGCCCCTGCAGCCCTAAGCCAAATTTTTTTCGCATTATTGTCATTATTTTAGTATAAGGCCTTGTGCCAAAACTAGAGCTGCAGCCAGGATTTTCACCCTTTACACTGAGTTTTCTGGCTTTTATACATCTAAAGACAGACTTTAATGTTACTTAAACAGAGCCCTAATGTAGTTGAATAGATTTAACAGTGTGTTAAAGTGAAATGGAGAATCTCCACAGCAGTTACTTCGAGAGGCACAGAAGCTCCCCTTCCCTCACAGAACTCCAAGGCACCCATTCAAATGTGACTCCTAATAATGTGCTTATTCCTGGACTCCAGGGGCAGCCCCTTTCATAGAAGGCCTATGTCCTTTCATAGAAGGCCTATGCTAAGTATTATTCTTACGATAACAAAACAATTGCCTTGGTTGTTGTTTTACACAAACTGAAAGTTATTTGGGACCCACTGTTTTGCACAAGAGGACAGCAACACCTGCCTCAAATTTTGCATCCATTTGTTTGTTAATGAGAAGATCCAGTGTTCCCAAGTGGAAGCTACTTCAAAAGTAACACCAGATTACCAAAACAGCCTGCCAGGACATGCGGTGGTCTCACAGCATTGAATGAAGAACCTGATTGCATACATTACACAGGATGTGGTGAATGCACACATGCAGCTTTAGGTAAAAGGGAACTGATTTAATATTTCTGTTTGGAACTCCCATGCTCAAAACTCTTTAATTATTGTAGAGGTATGACCTACATTAAGGTTTTCTTTCTTGTTTTAAGGAGCATTCTCAGGCAGAGTCAACTGTTCAAAAATGGCTCCATACTACAGAAGTGGCTTGAACTATGGTGCTACATACATTAAGTACTAAAAATGAACAGCTGGCTACATTTTGCTTTTGACAAACCTCTTGTTTCTTTTTTTTACTGGGTTTTGTTTTGTTCTAGCCTCTAGTTATGTATTTTGTGAGCAAAAAGCAATCTCACATGATGTAAGGCCAAATGTGTTTAAAACACAAATCATGATTCAGTATGGAGATTTGAAATTTTTTTTGAAGCTGATAATTATTGGCTTTGGCTCCTCACTGCTTTTATCTGAAAACATAAGCCTCATTTAAAAAGGGAAGGTTGTCCTCTGTAGAAAGAAAACAAAAACTAATTCAAAGGTGGCATAATGCTTTAACTGAGCTGAAGGTACTCTGCATGGCATGTGCACATGCACAGAGCACACATGATCACGGGGAGCACCTCTAGGTCTGTTCACCTGGTCAGCTACATTCCACAGAAGTGCTCTGCTCTGCCGAGGAGTCCCAGGAGAGAAAGGCCTGGTTGCTTTCGTAGGTAATGAGAAAGGAGGAGGGAGGGGACCCTCCAGGAAGACGGAAGGAATAGTAGGTATTCTTGCAAAATGTTACAAATGTTGCATTTAAATAGAAAAGTCTCAAATTGCGGAGCTGGTCCATGTAATAGAAGGATCAGTAATTTTAAAAGAGTGCCAGAAATGAGCCAATTTCACAAGCTATTTGAAGGATATTTTCATGTAACTTTTAGCCAAAGCAAAGTTCCAAAAAGTCTGAAAATTGAATCCTAATTAGTTGCAAGTATCCCTCTGGCTCAAGTTGACTATTATATTGTGCTCCATGCTCCCAAAGCAGATGAGAGCCATCACACCTTGCCAACATATGACAAGGAGAAAGGTAAACTCACCATGCCATTGCTTTCAGGAGAGTTTAAATCAAGAAAAGAGAGAAAATTACACAAATCTTGAAGGAGAATTGCCAGTCTTTCTACATAATAACAGTCATCTGGGATAATATGCCTGTATTTCACTTGTCAAAGCATGCAGTTTACTATTTGGTCTTTTAATAGTGAATTTAGTGAACATTAAGAGACATTAAGGCAAAGCAGGAATTTTGATGTTATATCAGCTCACTCCCCTGCCCCTCAGTACACAGGTCTTCACATTTTGCATGTTCTGAAGAGACCTTATACATCTTTTCATTTAGGTTTAGCTGACTCTGCAGAAAAGAACCTGACTAATTTAAATCTTTATTAAAAATATAAATGTATCAAATACTAAAACTGCCTATTCATAAATTATGAATAAGTTTAGGGGTTGCTCTGGGGATAAAAACATTCTTTGAGTTTTTGGTTAGTATTCCCCCCACACCCATTGCTTCCTTGTGAATTTTTTCTTGTTGTTCTACAAGAAATAAAATGCTAATCTCAGCTCCACCTCTGTTGGGTCACCTCCAGGTCAGCATATTAGAGAAATCAGCAAAAGAATGAAGACAGTCTACTCCAACTGCAGGGCAGGATGACCCAGTTATTAATCAATCTGATGGCAGCATTTGAACAATGACAGTCATCTGTCAGAAAGCAGGAGGTGGCTCCTCATTAACACACCACTCACCTGCCCTGAGCTACAACTCTTTTATAATAATATCTATCATTCACCTCCAAGGTGTTGCTTCTTTCTCTGGCTACATGAAATAACAGCCACAAATTTCTGCCCCCTTGCCGGTACTTCATTTTCTTGGAGATACTCAGCCAACATTGCCTTACAAAAAAGAAAAAAAAAAAAAAAAAGAGAGAACAGGGACAAAAAATCCTAAACTAGTGCAAACCAGAGAGACCAAATTACTTGTAACTAATTTTCTAAGACCTTCAAGTGTTCAGATTAAAATAAAAGTAAATTGAGTTATTTAACACAGTAACACACCACAGTTATAAATTGGCCTCTTTCTTCCAAGTAACAGGTCAACCCTTATTTTTGCCAATCTGATTTCACCACGACTGTCCCAGCAGGTTACCTCACACCATCTTTATATTGTCATATACCTTTTAAAATTACGCTGTTTCACTCTGACAGTTTCCAATCCACATGCAGATGTTAAGCGAGAATAATATATTAAGCAAATAACTCTTTCATGAAATGCTGCTTATCAACACACATTTTTGTTATTAGATGCACACATGCATGGAGGTCAGATGCAGGACTGGTGACTAATAACAGGCAGACCTGGTAATGCCATTATCTATGCCTAGGAAGGGGCTCACACCAATTTTCATCATGTTCCCCAACAATCTGACCACAAGACATATCATTAAAGAGAAGGTAATGAACAGTTGCATTCAGTATAATACACTGCACCAATAAGCTGCAAGGCACCTACAGATGTTTTTCTTGCTCCCCTGCCTTTGATTGCAGTGCTTCAGTTACTGCACTCTCCTTAAAATCTCCTCAAACAAAAAAATGGGGACCTATGTGGCCTTTCATTAAAGAAAATCCCCATGGCATTTGATATAAACACAGTGGGTACTATTATTTTACCCACAGGTCCTACCCAGCTTTCAGCTCCACATAGTCTGCTGTGGCTTTTCAAGTGGCTCCCCCTGGCCCCTCAGCCTATGATCTTCTCCCCTTTATTCCCGTACCTGCCCTGCTGTTGATTTTGTGCAGTTTGTATGAGGAGAAGTTTACACAGGGCAGGAGTCCTAAGAGGCATCGTATTATCTGTGGTGGATGTTGTAGCACCTCTTTCAAACCTAGAACTCGTGTGATGCAGTTCCTGAAATGACACCAACCACAATGGTCAAGGGGAGGTTCAAGTTTCTCAGGCTTATTAAACTATTACTAATCATATAAAGCACAGCAATGCCTGAGCACCAGCCAAAATGATAAGCCTTGGTGTTGGGAATAAGCTGGGGTTGACTCTGTATCCTGAAAATCTTGCAATGAAAACAGACACAAGAAACAAAATGATGGAGGGAACTTCCAAGCACAGCAAGCAATGCATTTGCTGCCAACATTACATAAGAGACACAACGTCCTTTTGCAGGACTGTGCTTATAAAAAGGAGATCTACCCCCAGCTATGTGGGGTCTCCAGGTGTGGACAAGCCACCTTCCTCACACAAGCCAGCTCTTGATGAGCAGCCCAAGAAGTGAAAGGTAGAAGCTGTTTAGCAGTCATTAGTAACAGGTAGTGTGCCTCCATGTGTTTCTGGAGGAGCTCTGCAATAGGGCAGCTTGAGAGGAGGGGGTAATCACTGACTTTGAGTGTCCCAAAAACACGGAGCCAAACCCCATCACAAAGTCTGTCTGCTCAAATGGACCGGAAATTTAGCAGAGATACAGAAGTGCTGGCATTTCTGGCCCCCTTTCCACTCCTGCAGGAAGGACAACATCTTGCAGGCTGTCTGAGCCACTTCCAGTTCCAGCTGGGCATTCCTAGCACACGCTAAAATAGGGGAAAAGATAGCACCATAAACGCTTTCACTACTCAAAAGAAGAGATTCATTTCAAATTTGGGAGTCCAGATCATTTTTATTTCTCACTTTCTTGTTAGCAGGCCTGAACTGTAATTTTACTAAAAGGTGCAGTTTCATATTTTAATTTTGTCAGTAAATCAAGGCAGCATTTTCTGCATTATGCTATTTATTAGCATTAGATACAGAAAAAGAAACAACACAAAACCCAACCCAAAACTTACAAAAAATGTAACAAAACAGACAAAAAACATACAACCAACGAACCAAAACCCCCAAACACAACCACACGTTAGAAACACTAGAATTACAGTTTTTCTGTCTAAACTCTGTTTGTTTAGACAATTACAGTGCCTGCTACTTACCCATAATGTTCTCCTTTTAGTTAGAGTGCTCTGTGGATGATTTGATGCTGGTAATGTCTAGTTTTCTGGGGGGAGAGATGAGAAAGGAAATGTTACTCCCGAACTCTGACCTCTGTGGATGGCTTTCTGGGGAATGCACTCCACTAATTGTCTTCTTTTTGAGCTGCAGTGGATGTAATTGCATATATAAGGCCTATGTTTTGCTTGCGTTACTCTTTTATGGTACAGGACTGTGTCCACAATGGTGCATTAAAGTAATAATAATGAAAATAGTATCCATCAAGTAATTTCAATGCTGTTACCACCCTGGGATGGAACTGCCCTGCAAATTCTGTGTGGTTACACCCGGGCTCCATCCACCCCCATGCCATTAGCCCTCTGTTCTGGAGAGCAGGGCAAGCAGCACCCACCTTGCAATTCCCAGGCTTGCAGCTTTCTTTCCATCTAAAAGAGTATTTGGCGGTGTAGTTAGTCCTCCCTTCTCAGCTATAAGCACACATGAATTTTGGTATGTGCACATCTTCGGCACAGCTGGAGTAGGAGCTGTCAGGGAGAAGATCATGAGCCCTCAGCTTCACCCTCCTATGAAGGAGAAAATATTATCATGTTACAGGTGAACAATCAGACACAATTAAGCAATACACCAAGTGCTAGCATGTGAATTAGTTTAAAACTAATGAAGGTAGCCACGCTGTTATTGAATCTTTCTCTCACTCTGCAGATGTGCCTGCAAACCCTCTGTGGCTGGCTGTTTGTGCAGTAGGGCCCCAAGGCACATACTGGGGCTGGCTTCTCCCCTCAGAGCTTTTTCCTCCAAATAATGCTTTTTCTCCAGGGAAAAAAATAACAAAACCAAAACAAAGAAACAAAAAAACCCCCACCAAATATACCATCAACAACAACAAAAAACTCAGCTTTGTTTTATTCTTCCTTTTACTATCATTCCTTTCTTCTCTTGAACAGAGTTACTGTTAACACTAGTTCCAGGCTAAAGTGACGTGTCTCATATTTCGCTGGGTTTTTTTTTTTTTTCCCTCAGTGGAAAACCTTAGAAATAAAATATTCCTAAGAGACCATCCACCTTTTTTTTCCAATATTGTATTCTTCACTAAAGTTTTGTCTGTATTTGAACAAAAAATTTGTATTAAAACTCCTGCTTTCTCTTATTAATTTTGTCCAAGTGGATATGTTAATTCCAGTACAAGCACGCATGTATTTTTGTACTGAGCATCCCTTTTATACTGCATATATAGACGTCTAGTCTCCCTCTGTATACAATTAATATAACAGTACATCTCCCTTGCATGTTCTTTGTGCTTATAGACATACATATACACATGTATCCATGTTTATATACATATCTTTATGTGTGTGTGTGCTCCCCTGTGTGTATATATATATATATATACATACACATATATATATATATATATGGATAATACATACATAATTGCCCGGGCTTTACAAACGGATGCCAGCAAGCAAATACCTGTCTATTGCTCTGTCAAATGTGACTCGCTGGGAAAGCTATTGGGTTTATAGAAGAGACAAACATTTCAGGCACGCCATTCTGGGGTAATGAAGCATGGCAACAAAATATACCTGTGCAACATTTGATAAAGATGAGCTGACACACCAGTCCAAATAGGTTCTTTTGTGTGTCTGCACGTGTCTACCATCATTGCTTTCATCTTAAAACAGGAAGGTAGAAATAGCAGCAGCAGCTGGCAGGAACCACAAGAGGAAGAGCAGCTCACACAATTAAACGTCGTTTACCTCTGGCCTTTATTTCACTCCTCTCTCCCCCCTAATTTATTATGTGTTTTCTCCATCTCTATGCAAAAAACATGGGCTCAATTTTTCTTTCTTTCTCCTGCTATCTAGCTCTTTTTACAGAGGGACTAAACAAGACAATAGGTAAAATCCCATGGCATTTGGCTTTGGATCTTAACTTGAAATGCTTCTTAGTGGGGTTTTTATGGCCTTTATTGTTCGTTGATTAATGTAAAGTAAAATTAAACCCTACAGTTACACATTAGAACATCAACTAGAGAGAAGGCAAAACTGCACTGTGTACCTCGCTTTACAGAAAACATCCTTTGTTGTGTTTAATCTTCAGAGCAAAGGAAGGGAAAAGCCTCACCTGCTGTGGGGATCCTTGAGGGGTAGGGAAAGGAAAGGAGTCACAGACTTCAGCTGTGGTGCCAAGCACTGCAAGTGACCCAAGTCACAGTACTCTCCTCATTAGGGGTTGGGCAATAGCCCTAATTTAGGCAACAGCTTCCATTAAAGTCAACAGGAATTGTCCTGGTATATGGAGCCAAACAGAGAGGTGTCTCACGGTCTGCCTGACTGCCAAAGAACTTGTTTTCAAGAGGGGCGATATTTAGACATAACCAAACTTTATGGTGGTTTTTATGTGGTCCTACACCAGTTTTTACTTATGAGAAGCGGCTGCATAAATCTTTCTTCCAGGGTAAATTTAAAACCAGGTTTTCATTGCCTAGAGATGTTATACATATGTGTATGCTTGCAAATATTTGTATTCAACTCAAACGAAAACTTAACTACTTTTAGTATTCTGGTTAACATCTACTGAATAGGCTCAGGTCTCTCTTCTATATATAGCTATGTGGCACATGTGTGGTTTCATTTCTTTTTCTTTTTGTTTTGTTTTAATAAATATGCCCTGCTCTCATCTCTTCTTGCACAAAATCTCCTTGGTATGTGTGATTTTTCACTTTGCCAGCTGCTAAATTCATTTCTACTCCATGTTTCCAGTGTCTCTTTTCTTCTTCTTTTTCCACAGATGTTTCTAGGCAGAATGCATAGCAGTCCAGCTGAAGTAAAACGTTAAGCATTATGGTTTTTGAATGGGGTTGGAATAGGGGAGTGAGAGAGAATGAGTTTGGCCCCTCACAATATCTATACTGAAGCAACACAGAACTGAAACAGATCTCTTTTTTTTCCCTCAGGTAGTAAAACTCCTGCTAAATCTTAAAGAAGGTTCACAGGTTTGGCATTGTATATTCCTCAGAGCAGCAGTATTTCCATTATTTACTACTAGTCACTGTGGCTGATTATAAATGCCTCTTAACATGCTTATTCTTTTCAATTTTCATCAGTAGTCAGAGCATGGGAACTTCAATTTCAACCTCTGGTTTTCCCCCCACCTTGCACCCATTTCATGAAATCTATTGTATCTGTAGCCAAGTTCAAAAGTTAAATGACACATATGCGGCCTTTTTGTTCATTTTATCTGACACTAAGACAATTCAATTGATGCTCTGCGTAAAAAAAAAAAAAACCAAAATTACATAGCATCTCTGCCAAGGGTAAGAATAGGTCAAGAGCCAAAGGAATTTAAGCAAACTGTCTTTTATACACAGGAAGCAGTTAACATATGGAATAAAAGAACAGGGATAGCAATTGATGAAACATTTGGGAGAAACTTAGATAAACAATCATAAAAAAGATTTAGACAAGTGCTTGGAGTAGCCAAAAAAATAAATAAAATTGGTATAGAGTGTGCAAGTCACTTCATCGTCCTTCCATTCTGAAATAGCTGAAATAAAATAGCAATGAGCAGATAAACTGCAAAATATCATTATGATTTAGTAGCCATTTCTTTCCATCAGAGCTACTGTTTTAATTTTCATTCTTCCAAATTACAAAGTAACAATAAAATATCCTTTTAGATTTATGGCAATGAGACCTTTTTAATTGAATTTCAGAAATGAGTTGATTTGACTGATGCGTAGGTAATGGGAATATACTATTTACAGTTGGAAATGCATTTCCAGTGGAAGGATGTGAAAAAGCATAACAAAATGGATATTTATAAGCAGGGTTTTGGATGGCTTACATACATACACACAAAAATATATATCTTGACCTTGAGGCACAGCAAACAATATTTCTGTTTAATCTTAAAAGCCTCTACCTATGAAAAAAAGTTCATGAACAGTTAGACTATTTATTTTAGTAACAGCCAAATGTACAAGCACTATGACCTCATTATAACTCTTACTTTTTCTCTCTGTACAGAGACATGGGATTGACGGTGTTTTTTCCCTGAATGTTATGCCAAATCTGGAAATACTGGCAACTTCTAGGCCATCTCACTTTGTCCGAGAGTTTATGTGGAGTAGCCTACATCAGCCATCACTTTTTGCATTGCAATGGCAAGGTTCCAGCTGACTTTAATGGAGCCAGAATTCCACCCCAGGTGCATTATTACAATTGACTAGGGTCTGATAGATTGATTCCTGAGATGCTCTGGATTCCAGATGTGGATCTCATAAAATTGTGGAGTGTGGTGTGTGCAAGCTTTGGGGGTTTTTTGACTTCCCCTCCCGCCCCCCCCCCCATTAAATTAATAATAATAAACACAGTCCTTGTAAGCAGCATAATGGAGAGTATAGGCTTTTTTCTCCTCTGTCTTCCAAGTACCTCCATCTTCTTTCTCTACAACTTATGATCTCACATTTATATAGCAAAGGGAAAAAAAACCCAAAACAACAATGAAAAACCCCAGCCAGTGAGCTGCATCTGGTTTAATGTAGATGCTTAGTCTGTAGTTTAATGTAGAGCTTAGCCTGTGTGCCTGCTGAAATTTTAACAGCAACACCTACAATAGAAAGTCNTTGGCCCCTCACAATATCTATACTGAAGCAACACAGAACTGAAACAGATCTCTTTTTTTTCCCTCAGGTAGTAAAACTCCTGCTAAATCTTAAAGAAGGTTCACAGGTTTGGCATTGTATATTCCTCAGAGCAGCAGTATTTCCATTATTTACTACTAGTCACTGTGGCTGATTATAAATGCCTCTTAACATGCTTATTCTTTTCAATTTTCATCAGTAGTCAGAGCATGGGAACTTCAATTTCAACCTCTGGTTTTCCCCCCACCTTGCACCCATTTCATGAAATCTATTGTATCTGTAGCCAAGTTCAAAAGTTAAATGACACATATGCGGCCTTTTTGTTCATTTTATCTGACACTAAGACAATTCAATTGATGCTCTGCGTAAAAAAAAAAAAAACCAAAATTACATAGCATCTCTGCCAAGGGTAAGAATAGGTCAAGAGCCAAAGGAATTTAAGCAAACTGTCTTTTATACACAGGAAGCAGTTAACATATGGAATAAAAGAACAGGGATAGCAATTGATGAAACATTTGGGAGAAACTTAGATAAACAATCATAAAAAAGATTTAGACAAGTGCTTGGAGTAGCCAAAAAAATAAATAAAATTGGTATAGAGTGTGCAAGTCACTTCATCGTCCTTCCATTCTGAAATAGCTGAAATAAAATAGCAATGAGCAGATAAACTGCAAAATATCATTATGATTTAGTAGCCATTTCTTTCCATCAGAGCTACTGTTTTAATTTTCATTCTTCCAAATTACAAAGTAACAATAAAATATCCTTTTAGATTTATGGCAATGAGACCTTTTTAATTGAATTTCAGAAATGAGTTGATTTGACTGATGCGTAGGTAATGGGAATATACTATTTACAGTTGGAAATGCATTTCCAGTGGAAGGATGTGAAAAAGCATAACAAAATGGATATTTATAAGCAGGGTTTTGGATGGCTTACATACATACACACAAAAATATATATCTTGACCTTGAGGCACAGCAAACAATATTTCTGTTTAATCTTAAAAGCCTCTACCTATGAAAAAAAGTTCATGAACAGTTAGACTATTTATTTTAGTAACAGCCAAATGTACAAGCACTATGACCTCATTATAACTCTTACTTTTTCTCTCTGTACAGAGACATGGGATTGACGGTGTTTTTTCCCTGAATGTTATGCCAAATCTGGAAATACTGGCAACTTCTAGGCCATCTCACTTTGTCCGAGAGTTTATGTGGAGTAGCCTACATCAGCCATCACTTTTTGCATTGCAATGGCAAGGTTCCAGCTGACTTTAATGGAGCCAGAATTCCACCCCAGGTGCATTATTACAATTGACTAGGGTCTGATAGATTGATTCCTGAGATGCTCTGGATTCCAGATGTGGATCTCATAAAATTGTGGAGTGTGGTGTGTGCAAGCTTTGGGGGTTTTTTGACTTCCCCTCCCGCCCCCCCCCCCATTAAATTAATAATAATAAACACAGTCCTTGTAAGCAGCATAATGGAGAGTATAGGCTTTTTTCTCCTCTGTCTTCCAAGTACCTCCATCTTCTTTCTCTACAACTTATGATCTCACATTTATATAGCAAAGGGAAAAAAAACCCAAAACAACAATGAAAAACCCCAGCCAGTGAGCTGCATCTGGTTTAATGTAGATGCTTAGTCTGTAGTTTAATGTAGAGCTTAGCCTGTGTGCCTGCTGAAATTTTAACAGCAACACCTACAATAGAAAGTCTGATCAGAAGCCAACTGTGTTAACAGAGTCTGATAAAACAACCTAAAAAGACAGGCATTGTAAGAGGAATAGGGCAAAAGAAGTCTTCCTTTGCAGGAGGATTTGGTGTGATAAATAAAGGGAGAAGAAAGAAGGAGAGTTCTCCCAATCTAAAAAAAAAAACCTTCAGACACCTGGAAATCACAGGATGCCATCATCAGGGTGGGTGTTTCCTGTGCTTGCTGGGCCTGTCTTGCCTTGGGGAGCGGAGGATGGCTGCCCTTCTGTAACTAGGTATTAGTGCTGGCTCTTCCAATTCTTCTTTCTGTTCTCTTTCGTCCTTGTAAATATTTGAGGTAAGTCCATCTTCATTGATCTGCATTTCTACCAGGAATCCAGGGATTTTCAGGGAGATGAAAAAAAAAGTCTCTGTTCCCAAGAGCCAAGTAACAATGGGATAGTGTCCACTCAGTAAGGACATAATAACAAAAATTGAGCCTTTTTTCACACTTCACTCAGTAGTAGCAGAGAGAAATAGTCCTCACGCATCACAAAACAGATGGGGAGAGGGGACCACAGAAAAGCATGGAAGAGGAAGATATGCAGCCAATAGGGTTATCAGGAAGCTGAGGCAGAGCACAAGTGACAGAGGCCAGGTAGGGAAATTATATTCAGTGCTGCAGTAAGAGCTTGTTTTATTTCCTAGCAAGGATGTGTTTGCCAGAGGCAAAGAACTGCTAACAAAAACAAGCAAGGCCACCAAAAAGATGAAACGTAGGAAAGGGAGGTGCCTGTTCTTGGGTAATGCTACTCAGAGCTATAGAACTTGCACCTACTCAAGTCACTGATCACAAAGCAGTAAAAGCAGACTCCTCAACACCAGGTGAAATCCCAGAAATTGTTAGATTGTGTGTTAGATGTGATTGAAAGACAGAATGACAAGGAAGGAAGAGGTTTCATGAAGTTACATGGGGCAGAGATTAAAATCACTGTACTCTATTAAAAAACCCCAACATACCCAGCATATGTGCTATCAAGGAATACCTATCCCTGTTTGTGAGCAATACAGCGGTGTTTTAAAACACTCTGTAGCCACTGTATTAAAAGACATGTCTGATCTTGTATTTCTCAACAGATGTCCTTGTTTTCAACTCCTACTGTGGACACAAAAATATTTTGTGTGAATTCGTGTTTGTGTGGAATTATCAGATGCACCAGCCCATGGAAGGACAAACATGGGCAAGGTCAAAGGAAAATATTCCTTAGAATAGCCTTTAAGCAGGCAGAGGAATTAGGCCTGATTTATGAATGTATTTCCACAATTCACTTGAAAATTTGTAATGTCTGTGCAGCCTGGCAAGAAAAAAGGTGAGGGTAATGTGAAGGAATGCTTCTATTCCACTTTATTGTAAAATTATCCCATGTTACCTGCTCTAATCCCCTGAAAACAAATTAAATCCTCACTAAGCTGACTTTAAATCAATAGTTTCATTTAAGAATAGTGTGACTTAATAAAAATAAAAAACTAACTGGTCCAGCCAATTTAAGAGGGAAATAAATCATTGCCCAAGGAAAAAAGCAGATTTGACTTGTATATGGGCCACAGTTTTGTTGAGGGGCTAACCTGCTGTCTAAATTAACTTGGGGTATATTACAAATCTCATCAGCCTCATTCAGAAATCTGTTCCACTGTACTAGGGAAGAAGATTGCCAAAAAAAAACCAAAACAAAAAAACAACCCCTAAAAAACAACCCAACTGGAAATGTTATGAAATGAAACAATATTTCTGAGAACACTTAGTAAATCATATAAGAAAACATGCCTTTGAATTGCCCTGAAACATCACCCCATACTCCAGCATCTCCCTTGTCTAACTTGTTTGGAGAGGATGTTTGTGAAGTAAAAAGGATGCCATATTTGCAGCTAGGGCAAGAGCAAAACATTAGAAATGGAAGAGAAAGAAGCAGAGCAATGAACAGACAGGCAAGCTGCCAGCCATTTAATTCATTCATACAACAAAACTAGCTAAAAGAAAAACTGAATAAATTATTTGCAAATCTATAGATTGAATTACCTGCAATCGTTGCAGCTTGGTGAAGATATTACTTCAATGTTATTAAGTGTGGACATATTTATCACTAATTTACCTTTTAAATGTTATGAAACTTGCATAATAAAAGTCTTAAAGGTTCAGAAAACCAGAATATAAACAGAGGCCACAACAGAGGGGATTACTCAAATAAGTGCAAGTTTTGCATTGCAAGCCACTGGCAGCAGGAGAATTTAATAATCCTGACTCCAGTTGACTTCTTCTAAGCACTCCTGGATGAACACCTTTATCTGTCACCATGTTTCCAGGCAAGTCTTTGAAAAGTATCTTTTAAATAACCTGTGTAAGGGCACCCCACAAGTTGGCAACAAAGGACAGGACTGGCTTGTCCAGAAGATCAGGAAATCTTTTAACTATGCACCTGTCTTGTAGCCCACTGTGATAATCTCTAGGAGCTGACAAGGGTTCTGACTTTCCCTTAAATACTATGAAGTTGAGGATGGGATTGTGGTGAATCTGTGAGCTTACAGACCTGGTTTAGAATACAGGACTTCTCATGCAGCATTCCCTTACACTCATCTGATTCCCCCAACACAATCCAAAAAGACATTAATATCTTCATCTCATTTTTCTCTTACAACATTCCTGGACCAGCAGGAATAAACACTAATGATTCTGGTGATGGGAACACTAAAAAATCATGGTATAAATGGGGAAGAAGAATTAGAAGCATGTGAAGGAACAGTGACGGGGTGTAGACTTTAACTTCTGTATTCCACATGCTGCACCAACAGCACAGGCTTGCCAGCATTGGCAGGTCCAACATAAAACTACCTCACAGAACTGTTTCAGTGCAGAAGGAAAATGAATAGTAAGATGTCCAAGCTTATAAAAGTGGGGAAGCTGATCTTCTTTGCTTACTTTTATTCCTAACACAAGGATTACCATAATGACCAATTTTATTTTTTTTAAAAAAAGATGCTCAACAGTGCTCAGGTTTTCAAAGAACTGGATGAGATGGACTTTAAAAGCTCCAGAGGAAATTGGAGAGTATATTGGAGAACAAAATTCTCCAAACTGCCCTGAACCTGCCTGACAGAATACTGTATGACTGTGTTTAACAGGTAGTTTGGAGTTGCAGTTATCCATATTTGTATTACCCAGTAAGTGCTCCTAGACTGTGCTATCCCACTGTGATTTTCAGATATGAGGTCTTAAGGGGAGCTGGATCAAGTAGTGTCTCAAAAGATCATCTGCACTGGGCCTTTTTTCTCTTGGTTATAATTTTTCTTATCCTTTCTCAATTCTGAGCCCTCCTATTTATTTGTTATAGGGATAACCATCTGTGTTAGAGCTAGAATGAAGGATCATTGTACATGATACATTTGTGTTTGATGGACTCATTCTTGCTAGATAACAGAACAGTACAAGGTTGTACACAGAGTCAGACTAAAAATACAGAAGTTAGTTTTCTCTCTGGCTTGGAATTACCTAGTGAGCTTTGACATGAACTTCATATTCCTGAATGTTTATGGCTGCACTGTCCTGAGTGGGAAGGCCTTCACAATCCTCTAAACTTCTAATTTCTTTTATTTCCAAATCCCTTAGAAATGAATGGTTTCCTTCATGCTACCCAGAATTCTCCAGCAATCTGTGAAGAGAACAACCAAAGCTGCCCAACTCATTGGGTCATTCAGTTCCCACAAATTAGTATTTACAAAGCATAATTTCCTTTTGGACTACTCAACTTTTTTTTTTTCTTTTTTCTTTTTTTTTTTTTAATTCAGCATCTCCCAACCACAACTAGGACTCTCAAAAACTGATAATATCAGAAATTAGTGGTATCTTTTTGAAAACTTTTCCCCAAGCCATAGGTCATGACATTTCTGTTTGCAAAGCCTTTCTGTCTCATTGGTCCTCCTCTTGTTTCAAAGCTGAATGTTCAGCAAAAGGTGTCTCTTTTGTAAGATATCTTCAAATCAACTGTTGACTGTAGTAACTTGCAACTTAAATGTGCAAACTCCAGCCCATTAAAGAGAGAAATGTGAGGAATGCAAATCAGGTCAGAATTGTACTGACAAAATGATAACACTCGGAAAGCACTTGTAAGGTTGCGCAAAAGGTCCACACCTTGAAGCTGAATTTTGAATACTTGCCCTTTAAATTCTATTATAAGTTTAAGTCAAACCTCCAGGTTTCTTAACATTCAGTTTTGACAAGTGAATAAATTACTAAGAGAATATAATTCATTGGTTTAACAGAAAGGGGGAATAAGTTAGCATGTAAAGACACTAGTAAATGATGCATTACAGACATCATCATTGTGGTGCTCACATGATATTGTCCTGGGGCAGAAGATTATTTATATATTTTACCTAGAAATGAGACAAGTACAAAACGTCATTGGTTAAAAATAAATAAATAAGTAACAATAATCAACTAATATAGCGAACCCACCACACGCACACATGGCATACACACTGCATAGGGAAAAGAAACAAGTAATTACATTTTAAAACCAAAGCGTTGCTAGAATCTTTACTTTGTTATTTGTGCTTAAAGGTATTTTTATTTCAAAATTCTAGCGTCCCATTATTAGCAAAAAGTATTTGCAACCCAACAATATAAAGATTGCGTGATTTGCTGTTTAACAAGGTTTACATATCTGGGGTCACTTCATCTTCCTGGATTCACTCTACGGGTCAGACTTGCAGGATACATTTGGGTATAACAACCAGTACATTTCAACCGGTTGATAGCACTACCTATTAATTTCAGAGTGCTTCATAAATTGTATTTTGTAATCTGTTTGATTTTACATTTTAATGTCCTTGGCATCCAATGCACCATCATATTAGTTTTTAATCTGGATGACATAAACTACAAATGCTCAGATGTTCCTGATCACCTGGATGATGAGAAAATAGAAATACTCATTCAAACTTCTGGAGATGAAATTGCAAGAGTTGCAAATTTCTGAGAAGCTCTGGCACAATCTGAGGATGCGTTTAGCTAGTGCAGTCCACCATGCATCCCCACAGAGGGATGTTCCCTGTGCAAGTGGTCAGCTCAGGAAAGGTTGTGCAGTGATTGTAGAAACCCAGACACCCATTCCCACGACAGAGTTTCTTGTATTCCTTGTACCCCAATGCAATTTGAGCTAAATTTGCAGCCCGCAAATAGTTTCTCCTGAGAGAGCCAGATTTGGGGGGCTATGCAAAGTTCTTCCTTTATAAGGGTATTTGTTGTTAATTGAAATAAACAAATGCTCTAAATCTTTAATTAGTTCCTTCTTTTCATGTTTGTTTGTTGAATCACAATAAATATTTGGGGTTCTGGATTGCTTTTGCTAGCTCATGGTAATCTCATGCATTCCTGGCTCCCAGCTGATCTATCAAGAGGTCATTTTGTTGAAAGCCAACTTGACAGACCTCCTTCTCTTGTCACTGTTTTAATTTCCTCTTTTTCTTGCTTTATTCTCAGTACTGGTACATTTTAAAAGAAATAGCATTTGCATCTTTACAAGGAATGCCATTTTAAATAAGACATTCTTGGGCAAAAACAAAAAAGACCCTCTGTCTCTGATGATGTATCTTGACAACTTGGTTTTAGTGTTTAGGAACACATACCACTTTGTTCAGTTCTGCACAAGCAGATAGTTTCAGACTACTATTTAATACTACCCCAAAGAAAAGAAAAAAAAGGAAGAAGAAAAAAAAAAAAAAAAAGGAACATAAATCATTGGCTACTTATCCAAAGCCTGGATATTTACTGTAGACTGCAGTCTTCTCCCTGTCTGATGGCAGAAGTATTTTAAACACACAAGCAATATCTTCTCTTGCAGATTTGTGTATAGTCTGACACACAGAGAATCAGACACAGGATGGGGGCAGCAGTCTTCCAATATTGCAAAGAACAAACTTCTTGCCTGGCTGGTTTTCCTTTAGCTTTTATAAGTGAGAAGCACATCTTGGCCATGATTGATCTAACAGTCTGGTTTTAGCTTTCTAGTCCTTGGTCTCTTTCCCAAGCTGGCTGTTGACACACTATGGAGTACTACACATGGGTTTTAATCTTCGGGAAACATAAAGCATATGTAACTGGCTCCAAATCACCAGC
This sequence comes from Donacobius atricapilla, assembly GCA_013397315.1. NCBI lineage: Eukaryota > Metazoa > Chordata > Aves > Passeriformes > Mimidae > Donacobius > Donacobius atricapilla. The sequence goes on from WBMY01018589.1 coordinate 1,092,155, forward strand.
TCTCCCATACCACAGAAAAGGAAAGATGGGGTTTAAAGGAAGGGCTAGAGAGGGATGGAAGTAGTGGAAGCTTACAGAATATTCCCTACAATCCCAGCCACTGCCATGGTCCCACTGAGACTGAGACAATTAAAATTACTTGACCAGTATTTCAGCTATTTGAAGCTAGGGCAGGAGCTGCTTGGTCTCTACAAATATCAGAAAGATATCAAAAACACAGCATACTGTTGTCTCTTCCTCTCTTCAACTGCAAGCATTTCCCTTCACACTCAGCTGGTGCATTCAATCTAATATCATGTTTCATTCTTACCTGAGATGCAGTTGGGAATCAAAACAGTCCTTCAGGCAGAAAAAAAAAGGAAAACTTTTCCACAGATGATGTCACTTTTTTCTCTCCTCTCCCAGCATTTGTTCCTGTTGCTGTTCTTTGTGGTGAAGGAAAAAAGCCCAAAGAACTCATTTGATTTGCTGCCAGTCAGAGGATGACAATGCTCTAATTTGATCACATTCAACCCCAAATTCGGGTGATGTGAATTGAATCCTGTCCCAGATTCTGCAGCTCAGGCCTTTTCTAGAATAAAACTCTCTCCAGCCAACAGTGCCACAGCCCAAGGTCAGTAGCACCGCCAGACCAGCAAAGACCACTGTCGCCTCCTTTGACAGGCTCACAAAACAGAGACTCTTTAGCAAGTTACTTAGGAATTTCCCTGTATCTAGGCCAGCCTTTGACAGAAGAATTGCCTGTGGATATTTGCATCAGTCACAACACATTCCACAACATAATCCAGCAACTGGCCCAGACTTTCTGTAATTAGACCACAGTAATCCTGGCTCCTGCAAAAATCCATGTCCTGTCTCCTTCAGCAACTCAACAGGTGAGGAACAACCTCACTGATTGAGTTATGCCTCTGTCCTACTGTTATTTGATATTTAGGGAGGGGGAGATGGGAAATATCAATAGTTTATAAGGGCATTCCTGGAAGAAGAAGCCAGGAAAGAAGAGATTTGTGGAATGTCAGAGCACTGTCAGATCAACCACACGAAGGATAGGATTTCATACCTCCAGCCAGCAAACACATCCTAAGACTTTTTCACACTCATATCTTTATATTATAGTATTATTGTTCTTTATAGTTTAATAAGTTTCCCCATTGTTGTGACATATGACAGCAGCACCTGTGTTGGTGGATGAAGCAAAGTGGGAACAATGCCTTGTTTTCTGTAACAAATACCTGTCAATTCCAGATTGACAATTTCTACTTAAGATAATTTACAAAAGGAAAGGTAAAACACCCTCTCCTGGGGTATTATGAAAAGAAATAGTGAAACATTAGATATATGCTTTTACAAATGGAACAAAACCTAAAGCTTTATATTAGCAGCATAAAAGAAAATAATAGAATGAAAAAAAAATTACGTGTGATCTGATTGACAGTTGCTACCAAAAAAAAAATATATATCTATGCATATATTCTTATCTATAAAACAAATGTATTAATCTGGAATCTGGGTGAAAATCTTTCTCTCTCTCTTCTGGACTGACCTAAAGGAGCCACATACTACTCCAAAAGCCATGATCTGTAGGTAATGAAAGTGGCTTTGGCCTCCAGGACCAAGTCATTACTGATTCACTCACTCATTGAACACAAGGCCATACATGTGGTTTCTATCAGTGCAGCCAGTAAGTTTGTACCATTTACCAGAGCAGAGTAAAAGCTGTCATAGAAAGGGCTGGATACGCTTTGGAAAAGGACTGCTTTAGCAGTGCCCTCCTTCTTTTTGCTGCTTTCGGGGATTTGGTGATGGAGTTTGGCTTTCCCAGGGTTCTGATCACCCTCAACTGGACCCAAAGAAGGACAAAGCATTATATGTCTACCTCCAAACCCCCTGCACTGACTTGGGCAGCAGCACGCAGAGGGTGCTCTGAAGGAGAGAGTGAGCCCCCTTTCCCCGCTGCCATATGTGCGGAGCAGGGCAGCCCCCACTGCGGCTAATGGACACATTAACGTGCTGGCTGGGACGTGGGCAGACAGACGGCGTGCCTCGAGAGCGCATTCCCTTAAACACATCGCTTCCCTATTCCCTACCTTCGGCAACTTGGAAAATGGGACTTCATTAATGTTATTCTAGACAAAGAGCGGCAGAGAAATGTAACGTTAAAAAAAGCCTATATTTTTAAATTGAGAGAGACCAATTACAAAAGCTATAAACACTTTAATCATTTCTCTGAACATGTGGAAATACATACATTGGGAACCTTTTTCATAGGAAATGCTGAAATCCTTTCCTTAATGGCACATTTTCTTAATGGCTTTACAGTTTCTCAGTTTATTTCAAAGGGCTGTTATTTGTTATGTGGACATAAGTTTAGATTATGGTTTAGAATGCTGGGAGATGTTTGAAAGAATTATCTCGTGGATGGTGGCAGCTACTTCTGCGTTGCCTTCTGTTCTTGCTTTGAAATATATGGGGGTGGAGATATAAGGGGGTGGAATGTGTGTGTGCTAAATATTCCTCTTAAAAATGTGGGGTGAAATCCTGTCCCAAGTCAAATCAAGAACATATCTGGTATTTCTTCATCTTCCAGATTTTATCCAGGTATTTTTACTTTATTAAGTACTAAAAGTTTATTAGAAAGCATGTATCTATTATTTGCATGTAGGGTTTTTTTTTTTATCTTATGCTATGAATCTTTGGTCTTTGTGAGCATAACGATGATATGTGCAAGACTGAAAGAAAAAAATAAAGAACAAAAATGTGTTGTATAAAAAGAAGACATAACAGGGGCATTGCAGATGATGAAGTCAGTAAATTAGAAAACGTTGATAATTTCTGGAAACAGAATACTCTTTCTAAAAGATTAAATGTGGGCTATATGAGTGTCTTAGAAAAATGTGGAGGTCTTGGATGAAAGCCCAGCCCTGTTGAACACAATGGGAATTTTCTTTTTTGCTGTAACAAAACCACTTGCCCCTCACTTTAAAACCATGTGGAGGAGCACCGGAATTTCTCCTTTGGACAGAAATCTTGTCTGGTTTAGACATTTGCACTCCTTCCCTGTCCTGCACTCTGCTCCATGTCTTCCAGAGCTCCAAGCCTGAGTTTCTTCATTACTCAAGTATCTCACAGAAGGGAATTCTCGCCCTAAGTCAGAGACTGATTCCCCAAACTCCTGATTTATACAAATTGCATTGAATAACTATCAACACCCCTCTACCTTTGGTAACAAGCCCATTCTAGTGACTCTGTGCACTTACACAGGCTTGGGAAATTCTGAAAGAAATTTTTGGGAGGTCCAGAAATAAACCTATGTTAAAGTCCTCTTGTCCATATTTAAGTCTTGCTGGAAATGCTAGAGTATTTAGGGGGTTCTGGGAAAGAAAAAACTAAAAAATGAAATAACAATGGCACATTTGATAGCTATATCAGCCTCAGTGTCTGGATTTGCCCTTACTTCAAAGCAAGTAGGGATTGCTAACGCAACATCACACCGTGCTTATGTGAAGTAAGAACTGCAGACCTCAGAAGCCTCTGAGCTCAAGTGGGTGTCAGCCTTCACCATCCTCTGTTGTGGTTCTCATCTCACTGAAAGGAGAAGGGATATGATTGCCTGTGAATCCTAAATGTTTGTAGTTCTCAGCACTTTAAACATAACCTCTAAGACATTACTCCACTGTTACAAATATTTTGCTTCTGTTTGTTGATGTAAAGAAATACTCTGGGTCACTGATCTGACATCTTCCATCACAAATCCAGATATTGCACTAACACCTCTTCAAAATGACAAGGAAGGTTTGATGAGACCAGTGGGATACACCCTGTGAGGTACCCCCACTTGGTCAAAGACAGTAGAGTTCAGCTGATGTGGACACAAATCCATTAGAAGTTTGGGGGTTTTCCCCCTTACTACTGTGTCTGATTTCACAAGCAACAAAGAGCTTTATTTGCTAAAACACTAAAATCTGTAACTTTAATATTTTCCTCCACCGCCACACATTCACACTGGACGTCCACCTGGCATTTGGAAGACAGCTACACACCCTCCATATAACACAGTATTGTGGAAGACTCTATCCCACTGCTTTTTTGTTTTGATCAAAGTCTCACATAACCTATTCTACTTGCAGACTACGGTCCTTGGAGAAGTTATTCTAAGCAGAGGTAGATGCAAATTGCCTCCCCAGCTGCATCATGGATTGTTTCTTGCCACATGCAGGCTTTCCACATGCACAGTCGTCTCAATTACAGTGTTGACAGGGAAAACATTACCCCAAAATTTTAGGATAATTCATATAATTTGTGCAATTAATCTGTGGTTTACACAGTGCACAAAAGTGTTGGAATGGTCTCACTTGTTGGAGGATAAATTCCCAAAATGTCAACCTCTAAAGAACTTATTCAAACAATGACGTTGTTCTTTGTCTCTGGGGGTGAAGACTGAGCCTGGAAACCAGATGTCCACCATGCTCTACACCCAGAGAAAGAGAAGGCATGTGCTTGTGGGCATGTTTGCCCAAGCAAGTATGTGTGGGGGGCGGGGGGAAAGAGAAGGAGAAAGAAAACCTTGGAAAGGAAGAAATCCTCTTGTCTTTTAACAAAAAAAAAAAAAAAATTTTTGAGGGTGTGCCTCACATTGAATAAAGCACATTTAAAATATGGTGAATTTGCCTTCCTCATTTAGCACAAATTATTCCTATATTTTAATCCCAATCTGTACAGCAGGATATTTCAATGACTTTTCTTAGCTGTTTGAAACAAGCTGGGAGGTCTGCAATATTTCATGTTGTAGCTCTTCCCAGTGTATTTGAAGTTGGATTGCACATTGCAGCTCTGTGTTGCACATCTTAACAATTGTAACTAGTGCAATATGAACTACTTCAAAACAATGTGTAAATGGTGAAGAGCCAAAAGCTTCCTCTTAGGCATTCAGATAGCCTGGGATTCTCTGTGAAAAATTGTGACTGGACCTGCATGCAACTCACGAGAAGTTACAGGGATTTCTCTACAGTGATTTGATGGATACCACTTGGAGAGAGAAGGGGGTCCAGTGATGTGGGATGGGGAAAGATTCTCATGCTGCCCTGGGGCAGCAATACCAGTCATAGTTTGGTGCATGAAAGTCTGTGCAAGACATTTGAGTATTAAATATTTGTATGAACACTAATGCCCATGCTCAGTCTGCCTCTCAAGGTTGAGGAGAGGACCTGCCATCTTCCAGAAAATAACCGGCATAACTACATCCACCAGATTCAACAAATTCATGCTTCCTACCTGAGGAATGATGAAAGGCAGAAGGACCTTTATGCAAAAAAAGGAATGTGCAGCACTCACATAGTAAGACTGGAGCAGTAATTGGACTCTCAGGAGGGTCTGTAGCTCTGGGACTTCAGTGAACATCTAGAAATTCTGTGCACAGCCCAAAGACAACTTTATCAATACACAAGAGCAGAACACAGAGCTCCTCATGTTCAAGAAATCTCCATAGCCATCAATAAGATTGGATAGCTTTATTGCTTTCATTAGCCAGTGTCAGATTTTTATGCCAGCTGAGGCACAGGTAAAGAAATGATTGGCTTCCTTAAGATATAGTGCTCATGTGATTAGCCTTTCCACCCAGCCCAGCTCATGATGTCTCATGAGTATGTACTCACATGACTGTCTTATAGTACTCCTCAGACACCACAAAACCTGTAATTTATTTCTTGCCCTAATGTCTCTAAAAGGCTGGGAAGTGCCATTACAGCCATCTCACAAATAAGGAAAAAAAAATCACTGAGAAGCTCAGCAGAGAGGATCATCCCAGAAATTCACCCAGCATGAAAGAGGGTGCTAGATCCCTCCTAATAGACTGGCCAAGCCTATTTCTTCTTGACATCTGTGTGTGATTTGCTAATATACTCAGAAGTGCAGATGTTACAACAGCCTTCCCTCCCACCAGTTTGCAAGCATGCTGGGAGGCCCTTCTACTTTGAAGGTTTCAGGTCACATTTAGCCTAAATCCATCTTATTGCAATCAAACAGAGAAACACCTGTCAGTTTTGGGGAGCACACTTCAGCTTTAGGAGGTGAGGGACACTGAATATGGAGAGAAGAACAAAGGAACATCTGCTGGTGCTCGCCCCAGGGCAGGAGATCAAAGATCACCTTTTTTCAAAGGTGGTCATACTATCCAGGAACATAAAACAAAAGACAAACCGTGATTGATAAGTAGATTCTATCACTCCATAGACCCCTAACAACAGAGAAAATATGTATTTATATTTTCTATATCCCTTTACCTATTGCTTCTTTCTTCTCTCAGCCCCTGTCTTTTGATTTTACCTTGCTCATTATTCTTTTTCACGATTGTATTCCTTACACTCTGGACTCTGGTTAAGGTTCAGATTTTTATTTTACTAGAAATGCAGCATCCTGGTGGAAATAAAACTCAGATTGGGTTTAGAGTACTGGTTAATTTGAGCTCCGGTATCCCTGATGTTGGTTAGGTGCTCTGAAAAAATCTAAGTATAAATCTAATTTTTTTTTTTTTTTTTTTTTTGCCTAAAAACGATCCATTAATATAATGCTAGGAATGAGATGTGCTGAGAGCCATTGGAAGCCAAAAGAAAGCTGAGTAAATGTTGTGAAAGTGCTTATTCTCCCCTCAATTCCCACCCCCTCCTCGGGCTATAGGCACTGCAGCACATGTGGAAGGCCCTCATAACACTGGGAAATGCTATACAGTTGTGGTTTCACAGAACAAAACAAATTGTCTTACCTCCTCTAATATTTAATCCAGATTTGTAGTTTCCCAGTGCACCGCTGTACAATCACCCAGTGCGGCGGGGTCCTTCGATAGCGCAGGAGTGCCAAGTCTCAAGGTGGCTGAGCTGAGGGTTATGTTTCAATTTGGCAGTGGAACACTGTTTCCATAGACAAATTAACATTGTTTCATTTCATTTTGACACCATAATGTCTTTTGCATAGACCTGCACTGACATTGTCGTGAAATCATTGCATCCCAATCAAGTGAATGGGAAATTAGCACCATGACACAAAACATACTGAGAAAGTAACCACATCTTAGTTTATTTGTCAAACTGAAGTACCTCAGCCACCTTCAAATGCATTTTCTGAAGTACCAGAAGACTCAAGTGCAGGATTCAACACAAATAAAACAGCCTGCTAAATACGTTCCTTTCATTCAAAATTTAGGAAAGCTGCTACAAACTGTTGGTCCTTACTGCTGGCTCTGCACATTAGGGCTGTCTTGGTTTAGGGAAAATTTGGGAGGAAAATTCCAAAGGGTCCCCTCTAGAAGGGCTCATGCCCTTCCTTCTCTCCCTCTCTTCCTCCCTCTTTAAGCATTTCTCTTTGGTGCTTGCATCTGAGCTGAGGGTTTGTAGTTCCAAAGAATCAGTGCAATCCCTGTGTCCCTCAGCTGCCCAGTGTGCTCAGCTGCAGCAGGTGCTGGGAAACTTTGCTGTTAGCATTTTGGTGGGATTTGAAATAGAAATCATCTTGGGATTTCCATGGTTTGAGCTTGAGGACCTTGGTAATAATGCTACTATTGAGAGCTAAATTTGGAACAAAAAAATCTCTGTTTATATGAGAAACATCCAGTTTACTTTAACATAGAGAATAAGCAGGAAAGGGAAAAAAAAACCCCAGCAGCCCAAATCACAGGTTTCTTAAACTTTTTGCTCTCCAACACATCCTAACAACAGAAATCACATCCATCTTCTGGTCTAAGCATATTAAAGGGGTCACATATCCAATATTTCTCTATGCCAATGATAGTGCTAGAATATCAACCTTCATAAGAATTTTACTTTTTCTTCAGTCCATTCATACATATATGCAAATATTAAAATAAGTCAAGGTTGCATAGCAAGCTCTCAAAAATGTCCAAATTTGCCTCTCTCATGCATATCATACACTATTGCTCCACTCTTGATATCTGTCACCTTTTTCTTTTGTGCCAGTCCACAGCAGACCTTTCCCAACTCACAGTATCTGCTCTCTCCTCATTTCCCCTCCTAAGCCCTTACCAGTGCCCCATTGCTTCCCCCAACTCTGTCTTGCACAACCTATCCATCCAATCTGATGGAGGAAGCATCTCCACTGCCCTGGGCTCTGCTTCTGTAGCATTATCAGGTGAGAGCACTGGGTAACAAAGAATTGGATGTATTTTGCCACAATCGTATGTTTTGGGCTTTTGGAATGAAAATCATCTGTACCACTTCCCAAACTCTGAGATTACAATCCTGCCAGCAGGACTTTGGTCCAGTAAGGAGAAGCTTTCAGATAAGGGGAAGGCAGTACTTTTAAAAGTGGTGGTAATCTACATCTTCTATCTCAGCTCACACCTTGTGCTCTCTTTTGAGCTGATGGGACCATAAACATCAGCTTTTTACACTCATGCACCCCATTTGTGGACCCCTGCCAACAAGGTACCCCTGAGCAGAGTTCAGCCAAGATGATGCCTGTGTGGGACTGTACCATAATCCTCTCCCTGCAGCCTGGCCCCAGGCATTTTTGCTTGCTTGTACTTGTGGAAAGGGAAGAAAGAAAACAAAACAAAACAAAACAAAAAAACAAAAGCAAAAGGTTAAAAAAAAAATTAATTTCCACATTCAACAACAAAGCGATTTTCTTTCACTCCTACCATCTGAATCCAGTCCATTCCACATATGGAGGAAGTGAATTAGATTGAGCCAAATTCACTCTTTTAAAAATCATCTAGGCACTGCCTTTCAATTTTCAGTGTCTTTTCCTCTTTGATGTGTTCATATAATTTCCACTTACACTAGGCAAGAATCTCAGATATTCATGAAGAAGCAGCTGGGCCAACTCGCCTGTCACTTCACTCTCTTTCACGCTGCCCTGACAGCATGAAGCAGATGAACTCTAGTGGGTATCACCCCCTGGATTATTTCTCTTGCCTGATGGGAACCCTCTGTTCTCATCAGGCTGTTGGCCAAAGAACTGACTTGGGAGGTTTTTGCCTCTTCACAGCTGGCATCAAATCACTGAACCAGCCTCTTGAGTCTTCTAGAATAAGAAGGGGTTCAGGATTAAACTCCTGCCCCGTTTGTAAAGACTGTATCCAGAATTGCATTTCTTGTATTCATCCCATCCCTAGGGTGAGTGTGGGCTTGACATTTTTGAGTCTGAATTTTAGCTTGCTAACTATTGCTAGCTCCTTTCCCAAGGGAAAGCTGTCAACAGTTTCCCTTTTCAAAACGTCTCTCTCCATTTCTCAAAACAGGATAAGTAAACAGTGTTCCCTTTCCCATAACAACTGTCCCCAGGTGTTGTTTCCTATTACTTAACCAATGGAGAGAAGTGTCAGTCCCATGGACCAATAATATACCTTTTTAGTGGAGCATGTTATAAAAGAAACAATTAGAATTGTAAATAAAACCTTCTTTCTCTTCTGACAACTATATTGAGTCAATATATTTCGTGTCCTACTGTGACAGGGTGAGCACTCAGGAGCCAGCTTGTGTCATGCTGTGGAGATTTGTCCTTCCCAAACACCAGCCCCTGGCTCCTGGTGCTGCCCGGGTGTCTGGGACCACCTAGCTGAGCAGCCCCATACCAAAAAATGTGAATATGTTCTTCTCACTCCAAGCAGAAAGGCCTTGAAAGGCAGCCTCTGACCTTCTGGAACTATACTTGCACTCTCAATCAATTTTGCAGACAGAAACATGGTCAGTACTGGTCTGTGTACCATTTTACCCCTCTACAGCCTTTTTATGCAGTTCTAAGTGGCCAGAATGGGTGGACAGATCTTCCTCACAGTCCTTGCCCTGACTGCTGTATGCTAGTTTTTTCAAAGTATTAGGTGAGACACCAATTAGGGCTCTAACAATAATTACCAATTCTTCATTCCTTCACCTTAGCAGAATCACTCTTAGTTATACTGTATTCTAGCTCCTTTGCATGGAGAAGAAACCACGAAAATCCAGTCTGGCACTTGTGATTGTTTTGAATTGCCTTTCCAGCATTTTTTAGTCTCAAGTTTATGCTTATTCAAATTCTACTTAGTCTGTTTATCAAAATCCTATGCAGAAAATATGCTAATTGGCAGAGAAACCCTTTTTTTTCAGTGTCAGCTTGCTCACACTGGATTCCTTACAAATGGAGCCGTAGTTTATTTTACAGGATACCTCCCAGGCCACAACTTCCGCAGGTATCTGATGCAAACCAAGATGAGCACCCAGCTGACATCCTCCTGGGCTCAAGCAGATTCATGGGATGAAACCACACGGTGATAAGTGCACTGAAGAGATTTCTAAGGAGGAAGATTCTCAGAACAAGGTTATAAGTCAACACTTTGCTTTTGTTTAAAAAAAAAAAAAACTAACAGAAAGTTGACACATTGATATAACTCTTCCAAATACTGGCATGTGTCTGTTCTTCAGGATCTGTGCCATTTTTGCATTTTTGTGCTGTTTGGCTGGTAGCCTGCCTGTGAAGAGACAGAGAAAGGGAAACAGGGAAAAGCAAAAAAAAAAAAAAACCACAAAAAAAAAAAACCCTAACTTAGGAATCATTTCAAGGCCTGAGATATGGACAGGTTTGCTGAAAGATATCTTGGAACTGTACAAGGTAAACATGGTCTAAATCACCTGCTTTGGGAAGATAAGTACCACGAGTTCTCTAAGCTAAATGTACACCGCTGAAATTTGATTGAAAACTTTGCGATGTGAAGACTGAAAATCACAAGAAGGAGGCAGGCAGCGTTTAATCTCCTGTTGGATGACAATTCAAGATAGACTGATAGAGATACCTGCTGCCTGATAAACCAGTCAATATTGTAGATGGTAGATACTTGCAGGAAACAGACACTGCAAAGAGGGAAAAATTCTTGGTATTTTTTTATATTTTCATCCTGTTCTCAGCTTCCTGCTAAGCAGGATGAGACTTGTATTTTCCTCTGTTAAGTTATTGCACTTCAAATGCTGTGAGCACCCCAATTTCTTTTCAAGGGCATGTTGTTTAAGGTAGAGTAACATGTACAAAATGTATGCATGAAATCCATGGAATTCTAAATGCCTGGAAAGTACAGGATGATAGAAACCAAAGGTGGCAGATCCAGCCACTATTCTGTATTAATTTTTTACCTTGTCTATTACAGAAGAATTATTTGCCCACTAAGCCACTACAAACTCAGTAGTGGTGTTTAGCGGGTCTTTCAAACAAGGTTACCTGGGTGTGAGACCAGGAAGGAAAACACATGAAGTTTTAAAAAGCATGAGGAAATTGCAGACAAGCAGAAAACACTATTTACACGTCTCTTTGAAAGGACTTGGTCAAATCACTGTATACATATTCTCACCACAACACTTCAGACTTTGTGTACACCAATCCTTCGCATTATGTTTATCATGAGAGCTAAGACAGCAGGCTTTCTGGAGCTCTCTGCTGCTGCTGTCTTACTATGATTTTCCTATCTTTTAATTAAAAGTATATTTCACAGCCAAGCCAAATGTTTCATAATAACAAGAAGGAAATGCAGAGAAACAGCAAGGAAAACTTTTGACCTACTGTGGAATGAACATACTTCTTGCCATGCAACGAGACTAAATCATAGCATGTGTTGCTGATGGACATTCATCATTATTTCTTCCTAAACTAAAGGCATATTTCATTTTCCTGAAGCCCTGATTTTCTCCAAGTTTTGCAGGGAAATGTTGCTGCCATTGGAGCTTGTTGCTGTGTGTCACCACCTGCTGGCAAACATCAGATGAGGGTTTGTGTCTTGATTGTGCAGCTGAAACAGTGTAGACAAGGACTTTCATCTTCCTTGATAGAAACAGATAGGTGTCCACAAACAGAACATATGTTATTTAAACAGATTTTTGGTCTTGAATGCATATATTCAGACCAAGCCTTTTTGTATAACATGTAGTCTGGATCCTGCAAACCATTACTCAGGTAACTAGCTCTTAATACAGGAGAAAAGATGCAATTGCATAGAAAAGGTTATCATTATGGGAAAATGTTCACAGACAAACCTGAGCAGAAAAACAAATAACTAAAAACTTAAATATACATGGCAAATGCTGCTGCAATATTTAATTAGAAATAACACAGAGTAAAACCTTACAATAACCTTCTAGGGACGGTCTCAGGTTTAAATTTCTGGATCTATGCTATTTATTTTACAGGTTTAATGATTGGAGTTTGGGATTTTCTCTTTTTTTTTTTCCCCACAGATGTTTTTAAGAAAACAGACCTTTGAACATGAAAGTGTATTTTGAAGCATATAATATTTATTCTATCCACTCTAATAGGTAAAAGTGTGTTGCAGTGTGGGCTCTAATGCTGATAATTCATATCATTTATCTGATAGATCAGGAGCCATTACGGCCTGTTGTGTAAATTCATATTTTGGCACTCTTTAAAAAGTGGATTATTATTGACCCAATAGACCGTAACAGCTCCAAAGAAGCCATTACTGTCTATTGTGTAAGTCCTTCATAGCGCACGTTTTATTGACCCTTTGGAGCCATCATGGTCTGTCTTGTCAGTCCGGATGCCATATGAGCGTATTAAGGCAGCCTGCGTAATATCCGCACCGCGTCGTAGTCACATTATTGATGCGTGCCCCTACAAAGCTACATTTTGAGCCACGTCATTCAGCTGGATTTCTTCTCAGGTTCCAAAACACCTATCGTTCTGGTTCGTGTCCTGAGCTAGAGACAAGGGATACAAAAATCGCCTGAACGTAACTGAGCCATCACTCTTTTTTCCTTTAAGACAAAAAAAAAAAAAACCAACGAAAAAACCCACAAAAACATCAGGCTCTCACCTATCAGGAAGAAGAGAGAAATGGTTGAGGATGGTCAGATCACCCCAGTTCTTCTTCATGAATCCTTCTCCTCTCCCAGCTACACACATATAAGATGGAACTGTATAAATATTCCTTCCTTAATAGTCCACAAAAGCCACCTCCCTGGACAGCAGTGTCCAGCCTGCCTGTGCAGGGGGAAGACAAGCAGGGTTCACCCTTTGCAAAAAAATGACCACTCTGCACAAGGAGCAAGCAGGCTTGCACACAGCCCTAGGCAAAAGGGTTCATATGCACCATGCGCACAGAGGGGCCTGGATCTGAGGCCTTTAATGAGAAACAGAAGGGAAAAAATAAGACCCCAGTAGAAAACCTGTCCAAAGGAAGTGCCTACCGCTGCTTCCAGGCTCAAAATAACTCCATGGCCAACTCTGCAAACAAAACTCCTGCAAATCCTTCCTATCTGGCTGACAACTCCATTAGGGAGCAAACAACTCCACCCTGAGCATTGCTGCGCCCAGCACACATCTGTCAAGGAAGCACAGCTCACTGTCAGGAACCTGTTACCTGCAGACTTTTCTTCCAAACAAAAACTGCACACAAACCATACAATCTAAGCCACCTCCAAAGCAATGTCTTCCTGGGGCCAGATCAAATTCAGCTGAACAGCCAGTAGGGTTAAGTTGAACCTGCAGCTGCCTAAATGCTTGAATTATTCCCATGCTTGGCATAATAAAGATCTAGTGTTGGTAGTGCTTGCTTGTCTTATACATTCATAAATATTTATCCAAATATTAATGAGCAGAAAAACAATTTATTTCTTTTTTTCCTAATTGTAACATCAATTCTAATATATTTTGTTACTTAGTCACCTCACAAGTATATTGATTTTCTTATCCACCAATAGGTATTTAAATGTTTTACAAGTGCATGCCAGGATCCTGAAATGAGAACAGTGTTTGGAACTCATAGCAAGGCTAGTACTTTGAGATTTATTTGGGCTTTTTCCTAGCACAGTGGGATCTATGCAATAAAAATTCATCATAGAGGATGAGTAGTGGTTTCATGCAATGTGCATCTCTGAAGGCTTCTTCAGACAGTACGCAAATGCAACGTACACGTGTAAAATGCACATAGTGTTGCAGAAGAGTATTTGCTCCCACTGCTCTTCTACATAGATTATTTTTCTCCTTTCACACCAACACAGACATACCCCACTCTTGTGCATAGTACTGACATTGCTTAAAATTTCTGGTTACGAGTGTGAGTATCTAAGCTCCAAGACAGCATTCAAGAACTTTACTTGTAATTTAGTTTCAAATTCGGCAGCCTGTTAAAGCACATGGCTGGCTGAGTGCAGGCAGAGAGTCCCAGCAAAGCCAGCTACCTGCTTAGCTGCCTTGCTGAATTGAGGCTTCACTTTTGATAGATCTCAATGACTTTTCATCACCCACCTAGATAACAAAAGATGCAGGTAATCTGACCTTGCATAGTAACTGAAAACTTCTTCAGCAATATTACTTGTGACAGCTGTATATTTCCTCAGAGGGGAAGATAAAGCCTTTGGTCTCTGCAATTCACTAAAAGAACAGTTTATTAGTTCAGCATTTCCTTGTGTGAGGCTGGAAATTTTATCAGGTGCTCAACAACACCCTACTGTGCATTGATGCAGAGGCCCACAGAAAATAACCTCTGGTGCTGATAAGAATCAGTCATGAAACCCTGTTCTTTCTGCATAGGTACCCATAAGCTCTCTAGGTGGCATGTACAAAAGATGGAGATTGTCTGACATTAATGGAGTTGCATTTCTGATCCACGAGGCTCATCTATTTATTTCAGGCCATTCAGAAATGACTCTCAGTGCACCTCCAAATAATAATTAAAAAATGAAAAGTGGAAAGTTTGATGTGTCTTTTGTATTTTGTCAATGCCTTTTATCCTGATAGTAGATTATTTATCATTACTGGGGCAAAGAGAATAAAAAGGTCTCCTGATTTAGCCAAAGTTTGCAAAATCTTTTTGCCTTTTCCTTAATAAGATCAAGAATAATTTTGGTAGGGCTGGTATCAATGATGTTAAGGATACAATGTTTACCAAACAAATACATTTATTTTATAAATGGTAGCTTTACTTCTCTTCTAAATCACTTATTTTTAGAGATAGAAATTCATTTGTTCAGAGGGAAGAATAGCAGCTTCACCACCAGCTTCAGGGGAGTTATATCCAATACACACTGTTGTAAGCACAGGCAAAATTTCAACCCAGTATCCTGGGTTAAGGGCTCCTTTCCTTCCCCTCACAGGTTTCTGAGAAAGGAACAATTTGTAGTGCTGCCAATTGAAGCCCCTACAAAGAGAGGGCATGGGGATTCAGCAGAGATCAAAGTCTATGAGCGAGCCAGGTCTTAGTTTAACTCAGGAATAGGGACTGCATCCTCTGAGCATATTATGTACACCTCTCTGGTCCCTACGATAGCTACAGGGAAGGGAAACTAGACCAGGCAACTTCATCTCAATACTGCAAAAAAAAAATTGCACTCATATAATGTCCCTACAGTTCATATCAGAAAAATGCACAAACACCTTCAGCAGCCGTTTTCATGGGTTATAGTAGGAACTTGCAGGATCTGATTCAGTGCATAGCCCTATATATGGAAAAAAAAAAAGGTTGGGGGTTTTTTATTTCATATTTCTATCGTAGTGTTCCAATTCTGCTTACAAAACCAATTCTGCTTACAAGCAAGCCTTTGCCTGGCTTTCTCGGGGCACACAGCTGATGAGCTGCCTAAAACAGCAGGGCCACTGAGAAAAAATTCAACCAGAATGTTCAGCATCAGGATCACCTCACTCATAAACTCCTGACAGGCTGAATACACCAGGGCTGGAATTACTGGAAAGATGATGATTTACCTTTTTCCCCAACTGGAGTAAACTCTGAATCCTGCCACAAAAGGCAAACAAAAAAACCAAGAAAATATTTGATGACTTTGTGTTTTTCTCTGACAACCAACATCATTTATGACCCATTATGTAATGACATGAGCATTATACATTGAAAAGCTGTCTAGAAAGACGTTGTAAATAAACATTTCTGGTTTGCAAACAGGAAGCCAGAGATATTACTGTGGAAGCTGAGAGGATGGGGTTAGATTCTTGAAACGTGAGTGATTTGTTTTTTCCTTCCATCTCTCCCAAACTCATGGTGCAGTCATATTGTTATTAGCTAATGCATGTCATTTTCTCTCCACTGTTATAGTTAAAATATAACTTGGGAAAAAAATGAACAGCAATAGAAAGACAGACTAGATAGATACAAGACAAGAAGAAAAAGTGGCAAAAAGCTAAAATAGGAGGATTAAGTGTCTGAGGCTACAGGGATTCAAACCAAGTGCTGGAAGAGTCTAATCTCCAACAGTGGCCCATTGCAGGGGATTCAAACAAGGCACAAAATCATCAACAATTACTATTCTGATGAGGGAAGCATCTTCAAATTCCATATATTGCATATGCATGTGTGTTATGCCTTATGGGAGGTGTTTTTCAGATGTGAGTAGTCATCAAGGCAGTGAAAAGGGTACAAAGGGTGGTAATACTTTATGCTAGCTTTAGTATTTCTGTGATTTTTGGGTCTCAAAAATCTTCTTTGAGGCTGAGCCAAGCAACAGATTTTAAGCTAGGCTTTGCTGATTCCTTTTCAGACCTGAAAGAAGGGTCTGTCCACTCAAAATCCTCTCTGGTTTTTGAGCTATGTTTCTCAGACCAGCAACAACCTTTCCACAAACCCTGCTCGGCTCCTATCCTTAAGCCGCTACAACTACTACAGCACTACACCTGCCCTTGGCTTGAGTGACTGAGCAAACTCCTGACAGCAACAGGTTTTAGCTGGCACTTTTCACACTGCAGCCCACACAGGGGGTCACACTGCCAGCTCCTGCCCAGCCCTCCAGTGCAGCATGGCCTGTCAGTCAACATGGGAGTTGGTGGAGGGCTCACCACCAGCTTCTACCAAAGCAGGATTAGGCCCTTTCTCCTTCTGGCATATTTCAAAACATCCCTTTCTTTTCAGCTGCTCATAACAGTTGCCCCATCCAGGCATCAAATAAACATTGGGGTTTTTTTTTATCCTGGCATTGGTGTTATTGTGAAGGAAGTTTTCAGTCAAACAATACCACTGAATAAAATCTTTTTTCCTGCTGATGTCATGTGACAATTTTTTCTTGCTTTAACCTGAATTTCCAACCCATTTTAAACCTGCCATTTTTCCCACATTAATGGGAAGAAATTTTTTTCTTCTTTTTCTTATTTCTCTGCCTTTCCCCCCCCTTCAGTAGATGAACTTTAAATGCAATAGTGCTCATCCTAAGTGACCCTGCCTGCTGGGAGTAATTGTCTAGAGGAGAATAGAAGAATATAAGAGCTTTTGTGCAAGGGAATAGAGAAGACAGACTTTATTATGATTCTGAATCGTAAGCCTGTTCTCTCTTTTTTTCCTTTCTCTCCCGTTTTGTTTTTTTTTTTTTNGGGGGGGTTCTAACAGCTGTTTCCCATCACAACTAGTGTTTGAAAGACACAGCAAAATTGAGTGTATCAGTATCACAATTAGTTTCACAGGCGGCTAATAACTTACTTGCCAGCCATGCCTGATTTAATCAGGACAGTCCTGATTTATGGTTGTTTGTCCCAGTGTCCGATTTTCTCTGCCAGTTCCAACACAAGGAGATGCATGCAGCCTGCTTCTGCACTCCGTCAGGGCCACCAGTCCACTTCAGTGGGCTTGCTGCACTGGAGGGGAAGAAGGAGGAGGCAGCCAAAATGAGAAGTCTGGAGTCCTCTAACACAACCCAGGAAACATATTCTTCTTCCTGTGATAAACACAGCAGCTCACACTGGTGCAGGCATGCCAGGCTGACGTGTAGGGGCTTGTACATTTATCAAGGTATCTCACACTGGCCTGCTACCCCCCTCTTCCCTTGTGACCTGGAGGAACCTCCTGGGTTAGGGTCAAGAGGTGATTTTAGCAGCACATTATCTCAAGCCTGTAAGGCCCTGAGCTGCTGCTAGTGAGTCTTCTGTCAATGGTGCCAAATTACGCATGGCTCTTTTTTGCAAAGTGATCTACTGCTGCTGCTCATTGGGGACAGAGCTGAGACCATCCAACTCATTTTTCTTAGGACTGCAAGCAGGTCTGGAGGAAGTCCCAGCAGCAAGAGCCCGGCTCATGCCTTTCTCACTCAGCAACTCTGCCCCTCGGAGCTGAAAAAAAAATGTTCATGAGAAGACATCTAATGGATCGGTTGTAGCACTTAAAAGATGAGATCTGAGGCAGTCCTGCCTGTGGCTACAAAAGGGTAGGAAAAATAAAATAGGAAAACAAGTTTGTAGGAGGCTTTTGGCTGGGTTGGCTATACCACTGTTCTTCCAGCTTAAAGGAAATAGGCAAGTATTTTCCTTAAAGAATATGGGAAAGTAAGAAATGTTGTATTATAAACAGGCATCTGAAATAACACCCACAGGGCTCTTCAGGGTAGATTTCCCCACATTCACCTACAAATTGCTCCAGAGCTCTCCTTCACATCTCTCTGCAGCATCCTCTGCACTGGGATTGTTATGAAACTAGAGCAGTGACAAAGCCTCCTGCCGACTGCTGTCTCACTTTCACCTTGGACTCCCCGAAGTATGGCAAGGTAAAAGGTCTGTTTATATTCATTGTTCCTTTCTCATCTTTGGTTTGGCTTGGTTTGGTTTGCTTTCGTCTTTATTTCTGAAATGGAGAGAAGGCTGATGCCCAAACCCATAGCTTTGGTTTCTAGATGCCACTATTGCAACAATAACCCTCAGGGATGTCTAATCAGAAGAGCTGGAGCAGGTTCATGTCAGAGGGAGTCTGTGCACCATGATTAAAAGTGTTTTCAACCCACGAACAGAGGGGTTTTGCTTTAGTTTGAAAGATTGTCATGGAAAATCCCTTGTGTCATCTGTTTCAAAAGGCATGCATTACACTCCTATAGTTAGCTTTGAAACGTGAAAGACAAGATGGGCCTTGTCATCACCTTCTTAAGCCAGGGATCCAGAAATCTCAGTCCCCTGGTTTGAAAGGGGAGATGCAAGCAGATGCTTTGCGCCTTCCATGTATGTGCTGGGGGATCACACTGCAGTGGCACCGCCGCTGCCACAGAGTCCTGGTCCTTGCCCTAAGGAGCTTGCAGTTTGGGTAGAAAGGCAGTAATCTCACTGAGAGGCTTCAAAGAAGCCTTCCAGTTTTGTTGGGGGGGGGGGGGTTTAAATTCATTTTCCTCTTTTAATACTTATATATGGCATTTGGCTATGCATGACAGAGAACATACATCTTGGTTAACTGTTATCTGAAGGATAGCATCTAACCAAGCTACAAGAGAGGGTACTGATTAGTTTCCTAGAAGACAAGACATGAGCAGAAGCCACAGTACCTGTTTTTCTCCAGCTGAAAAAGCTGAATCTACGTTTGCAAGCCCCTATTGCCCTAAGGAGCAAGAATGGGGGCATGTCAGTTGCAGATTTCACTTAATCTTAAGTAGAGTCAAAATGCAAATTTGTATCCAGGTTTCATCACCAAATAAAAGGGGTCTTGCACAATGCCTTTTACAGGAGGTATTCACACTGCTTCACCTGGAATATTCCCATCCACCTCCTGGGCTTCTTACCAGCTCTTTCTAGATGGCCCTCCCTTGAATATGGAGACATGCCGACTTGCCCTGCAGCAGAGACCATTCTCTCTATAAAGCTCCATTTTGGGAGACTTAAGCTTTTCTCAAAAGCTCTTGTTTGTTGCAAGCTACAGGGGACTTCAGGCAGTCTGGAAACCTTAACTGAGAGAGAGACCTCATTTTTATGTTTTACGCTACTTGTCTGAGGTCCTAAAGCAGAACCTGGGCCTAGCATGTCCATACAAGCAGGTATGGACATGGATTTGAGGGCTAATGTCCTGTCATCCTTCAGAAGGACACATGACTGTGTTCTCATCAATGGTGGCAGAAAGTGGGACTGGTGCTGCAGGGACTCCAGTAAGAAATCTAAACTTGGGATTCCTTCCTGCCCTTCTCTTTTCTCTCTCTGTTTACACAAAAGACAGACCGCATTAAACGGTATCAGCGCAACCCAACCATGATACTCATGGAGCAGTTAACACACACGCAAATACAAAGAGAAGAAGAAAAAGAAAAAGTGGCAGTCTATCCATCTCACTTGGCATGTTTATATGTCCTTCTTAGTCATAAAAAAGGAGCCTGTTTACAAAGTGGAGTGTCGGTAACATTGTGTAAAGGAACACTTATCTGAGAAACTTTGATCTCCTTCCGAAGCACTATTACTCTGAGACTGAAGGGCTAATGGCTCTTTGGGTGGGAGAGAAAGTTTTTCAACCGGAAGAGAAGGAAGTTTATTGTGCTATCTAGTGGACAAATTTAGAAAATCCTGCTCCTTGGAAATAAGTCCTGGCCGTATCACCAGCAGCATTATCCCACATTGCACAGGCTTCTGAATGGGGGGGAGAAACCAAGACATTGAGGCCTCCTGTAATGGGATAGCAGGGAAGTTGTTACTCTAGGGAAGGCCTGCTATCTCACTAATTTAAGTAATGGACATATTAATGGAGCTGAGAGCTAAACCAGACACAGAACACTGCCTATTGGAGCAAACGTTTTCCATTTACAGACTCTGGGACACATTTTACCATGCTGATTCACATATTTAGGTCCTACTTGGATGAGTAATCATATTGGCTTTGAGAACATAAGCAGAACATTGGCCTTAACAACAGGAGTGAAAACCACTGCCAGGAGAGTGATGGAGTTGGATCCTAAAACATCTAGTTAGATATCATTAAATATAAAAATATGATTTTTTTAAAGTATTTAGAATTCCTGGAATGCAAAAAGCAGGTTGAAAAATATATATGAGACTCAGGTAGATTCAGTTTCAGATAGGCCTGAAATCTCACAAGAACAACATCATTCACCCTACACCTTTGCAAAAATAGCGTAAAATCTTGCCCAATCCTTTTTTAATTCCTAATTTCAAGTTTTCCAGGTCTCCCTTAAGATGCTGAGCTTCACTTGATGCTTCACTGCAGTCAGAGATCTGGGTATCTCTAATCTTTCCTGCAAACACATTTCTCTAAAATGTCTGTTAAAACATACTGTCAAATTGAAACTTAATAGCACAGACCTTCCTTGCAAACATAAATAGCACCTCCGGAGGCTCACACATCACTGCTCTTCGGTTGCATCTGTCCTGCTGCTCTCCATTTTATTTCTCCGCACTGCTGCTTGCACTTTTCAACTTCTTCTATCTGTCGCTGAGTCCTTCATTCAAAGACCACTGAAATCCTTGGGAGCGCATCCAATACCTGCCGTTGGATTTGGGCCCCACCACAGCAAATCTGCCCTGCCAGCACTGAACACTTCCTCCGAGGCACTGAACAAACCCATTAACTAATCTCATTAAAAATACTCCTTCACTAGCTGGGCTTTAAACAGTGGCGTCTATTGTATAAACGTGTATTTCTCTTATAAACAGTCCTGGGGAGACAATATAGAGATAGGCTGGAGCTGCCTTTTGCCAGTTGCTTAGCCTGTGGAAACAATTAGCTTGAAAGACAGACTTTAAAAGATGAGGGGTTTGTGCCCACAAAAGAAAAGCAGCAGCTTCAAAAGAGTGTGATTTATTCGAAAGGGAGAAAAAAATAAAAGGAAGCAGAATAGTTGGGCTCATTGAGTTTCCATCCTGTAGTTTCCTTATTTTGCTAGGCTGTGAAAGACCGTGGCCAGGCTCTATAGACAGTGCACATTTGAACCCAGATTTACTAATGACAGATACAGCAGTCACAGAAGTTCCATTTATGTCTTTCTTTTCCCCAAAATACAAAGCATTCATAAAACACCATATTTTTTTGATGGGAGACAAATAAGGTAACTGTTACTGCAAGGATTTTAAAATAGATAATACCCCGTTTGGAAACCAAGATGAAGTACCCTTGTATCTGGCATAGCCTTGAAACATTTACAGAAAGCCTTTTAATGGAGATTTAATGCATCTATAATAATAACACAGAATTTGATACCCTCTAGGAAAAACTGCCTGGTGCTCTCTTAACAACCACAATTACTGCACAACTTGTTATACCTAAAGTTAATAAACCAGAATTAAGGTTGTGAATAAACTTTATTAACCAGCAGAAACCTGTGTCTTCTCCCCCTTTTGACTGTCCCACAGGCACCAAAGACCCCGTGTTTGTCCTCTGGTTTACCTTTCCTGGGGCGGGTTTACCTTTCTAGCCCTGAAAGCTCTGTCAGTGACTGAGACATACTGGGGCCGAGGGAAAAAAAAAAAAAAAACAAAAAAACCACCACACCA
>WBMY01018589.1:1114361-1134382 GCA_013397315.1 Donacobius atricapilla
CCCCTGCCCGCGCCGCCCGAGCCGCGGGGTCGTGAGGCGGCGGCCGGGGGCACACGGCCTGGGCCTCCCCTCTCGGCATGGGCACACCCGCGCTCTCCGAGTGCCCCGGCAGAGGAGCCCGCTTCTTCCTCTCGGGAGATTAATGAGTGTGGGAGACGGAACTTGCCTTAAACTAACTCTGGGTGCTGCCGGGGAAGACATCTGCCTGTACGCTCCATTTTAGGCGGCTGCGGGCAGGGGAGCTCGGGTGGAGATTTGCAGGAGTGCTGCTCTTCCCTGTGTCAGCAGGCCGGGGAAGGGAAGGGTTCTCGTTCCTCAGCCCTGGCTCCTCACAGCAGCCTCTTTTGGCCCCGAAGTGCCGGAGGAAGGAGCCGAGCAGAGCACACTCCAGCCTGTGCCCGTGCGTTTCTGGGTCAGACCTCCTCGCGGGGAGATGGCTTTATTTAGACAGAGTAGGTGGTGATGAGATACCGTATGCTGGTACAGCGCATGTGGTTTGGGCCTCTGTGAGTCTGTCCTCAATTATTTTTGTTTGTTTTGGTGCTCCCCCAAGTCTTTCAGATAGAGTGTCTTTACTCATGTTTTTGTTCTTCCAGGAACAGGCACGCAAATCCAAACTCCAGGCTTCATCTGACAGCACATGCCTGTGCCAAAAAGGCCAAAGGAGTTGTAATTGCTGTCAGAAATGAGCCTTAAGCAGGCCCCCGAGAAGAGACGCAGTGAAGAAAAAAACAATCCTTCTTTTCCTCGGCCCCCGGAAAGCCTGTAAACTTTGACCTGCTGACAGAGAAAGGCCAGTGGTGGAAAGGGCATGCTGTGGATTCATAACCTCTGCTAATGGACCTCCTGCTTGTGAAGCTGTGCAGTACTGCCACCTGCTCTCCCCAGAGGTATTAAATAAAGTATTAAAAAGTTTTGTAATATACCAGTTCTCACAGGTAGAAAAAGGGGACTAACTGCTTCATGCTGAGGATATTAAGTGTAAGGTATATAAATGTGCATAATGGCAAATCTCCCATTAGCCTTTCCCCCTATTAAACACCATAAGAAAGTCTGAGGTTACTGAACATAAATTTCTATCACTATTTTATATGCTGTAGGATTTCCAAAATATCTTCATGATCTGAAAGATATTACATACGAGTTGCAGAAGATCCATATCTTTCCAGAGAAGTGGCTGATTGCCAGGTAGGTGGTCAAGAGCATAGTATCACAGGATGGTTTGAAGGTACATTACAGATCATTTCTTTCCACCCCGTGTGCCATAGACAGGGACACCTATCCATTAGACCAGGTTCCTCAGAGCCCCATCCAGCCTGGCCTTGAACACTTCCAGGGATGGAGCATTCACAGCTTCCCTGGGCAACCTGTTCCAGTGCCTCACCACACTCAAAGTAAAGAACTTCTTCCTCATATCTGATCTAAATATCCCCTCTTTCAGTTTAAAGCCCTTCCTGCTTGTCCTGTCACTACATGCCTGTTGGGGCACCACTCAGTCTCCTATGCATGCCCTTGTAAAAAATCCCTCTCCAGCTGTCTTGTAGGCCCTCCTCAGGTACTGGAAGGCTGCTGTAGCATGTCCCCAGAGCCTAACATCTAAAATGACACTCAAAATGGATGTTTAGGTAACTTTATCACACCACG
Organism: Donacobius atricapilla; assembly: GCA_013397315.1. Taxonomy (NCBI): domain Eukaryota; kingdom Metazoa; phylum Chordata; class Aves; order Passeriformes; family Mimidae; genus Donacobius; species Donacobius atricapilla. Next base: position 1,116,006 of record WBMY01018589.1, read on the forward strand.
TAACTGTTTTCTCTTAGGTACAGACACTCAAGAAGTCTGGGGTCTTTTAAACATCTCCAGCACATAACAGAAAAGAACACATGTAGGACATCACCAAGAATCAGGTAGTATTTGAATTAGGACAAGTGAGGCCTCTGCTCAAGCTCCAAGACTTCAGCATAGATTTTGCCTGCAATGGAAAAGTCTTCTCCACAGGTTTATGTCCTGTTGCCATAATCCCTAAACTGCCCTTATTAGTTTGGTGGAAGGAGCGTACACATTTCCTGGCCATCAAAACCCCATCTCAAGCTGTGGACACCAGCAGACTGTCTACCTCCAGCTGTAACCAGATCAAAAAAAGCACCCACTGCCCATCCAAATCCTCTCTGTTGCCAGAATAACTTTAAAGAAAGAAAGGAAATTACTTGCACTCCGGCGAAATGTACTTTCACTCCATCAAAACGTATGTTGAGATGATCACAAAATTGGAAACAAGGTCACAAAATAGAAAAATAATGAAGAGTATTTATAGGTATGGCTTTTCAGAGCAGAGCTCTTCTCTTAACACCCAATGTCTAGATGTATAATGGAAAAGCCATGTCATCTTCAGATCAGGGTAGAGAAACTATCAAAGTATCTTCTTAAGAAACACAGTATGATGTTATATTAATACAATATTATAATCAAAGACTAATATAGGAACTTATATTATTATAGTTGAGTTTCAACTGCCTTCCCTGGCTGATGATTGCTCTACTGACTGGCACAACAGCAAATTCTTTCAATTTATGCCATGATATGAAAAAGAAGCATGTGTCAGCACCTCAAATTACCACAGAGCCATTGATTTTTGCACTGGTTCATGTGGATCCATCAGAAACACATCTGCCTGTTCAGTGTGGTGTTTTGCAGCACTCTGGTAACTCAGGTGTTACAATTCTCGCAGGAGGATTCCAGTTCTGCTGTACAAACACCTGGAGCTTGTCCTGGTGGCCTGGGAAACTGGTGGTACCCCTGCCATGGGACTTCATCCCTTCCTTTCTTGACCCCACTGACACTGACTCCATGCCAGACTGGTCTACTTTGATGAGCTGCTGGGTAGAGAGATGAGTGTGGCCCACTGGAGGAAGACAATTATACTGTCTGTTCATTTTTATCCTCTCTGTCAAAGGAGAAATGTCGCAGAGATATGATTGCCCTAGCTCTTTGCAGAGAGATTGATGAAAGCCAGGACAAAAAAAAAACAGTACTACAAATACTTATGTAATATCAACACTCAACAGCCTTTGATATTGCAGACAGAATCATGATTTTATTGATCAGTAATGATATCATGATATCATGATGAATTGTGATATCAGTACCTCACCTCCTCCATGTTACTCTCCATTCCAATGGCTAATGTGGGGCAAAAGGCCACTGAATGCAGGGTTCACTCAAGTGGGTTTTTTGGCTCACCTTCAAGGTCTCATTGGAATTGGTTGAGGGCCTAGAGGTCAGTGCCTTCAGAAGGCTGGAGCAACCCTTTCATCTCAGTAAATGGTCTTCTCCTAACTCTTAGCCTGCCTGAATTTATGTTCTGGGCTTGAAATAATGTCATTGTGCATGAGAGCTTTCAGGCGGTCTGAACAATGGAATCAGCCCCCTGTTGATAGATTTGTGGTGAAGGAACTCCTTGCTATTTGCTCTTTCCTTCTGTGTCTCAAAGCAGACAGTTCATAATGTCCAGGGTTATCATCACAGTGTAGCTAGATAACTAAACAGCTTACACTGCTCTTCCAATCCCATTGCTAAGAAACATCTAGAAATCTATCAAAGGGGGTGGCTGCCTATCTAATCATGGGAGGGGAGTTTCAGATTAGTAAAATCAGAACCTAGAAAGCCAAAGTGGAAAAAACGTTACAGAAGAAGGACCCTTCCAGAAACCTTCCAAGTCTGGACTGGTCCCCTTCCTAAAGAGCTGTGGCACTTCCACTGCCAATCCCAAATGTACACCATGGCTATCTTCACATGAGGAAGATGTTACTTCTTATTAAGGAGCTTACTTAGCTGAGTAAGCCCCTCAGGTACTGAGATCTCCATCACTGAAAACCAGAATACTGACCCTAGCTGAAGACTGACTGCATCCCAGCTCAGACAACAGGACTATGAACACGTGGTTTAAGGCCTCTAGTACTCTGCACTGATTTGAGCTTTCTTTGCAAATTCAAATACCATGTATTCCAAAAGTGTCAAAAACATGAACAATTGTGCTATCTCAGGAAGGAAAAGTTATATATACTGTATTTTCCAGATACAAGTGAAACCATTATTCTTGATCACAGCCACTACCTTGTGAGTTACATCCAGCCTAGAATTTAGCACAGTGTTAAGGCGGCCCTAGTTCTGCGGCTGAAAAAAATTTTTCCAGTTCTTCTCCCTCATCTGAGCATTCAGTTTCATGTAATTAAACATCCCAACAGAAAAAAAAATAGTCCTTTGTCAGATTGACAGCTAAACCCTGACTTAAAACCATAACCTCAAGTGTGTTCAAAGCTGAAAATCCAATCTGGTTGACATTTTGTCCTTTAACACGTTGTCGTAATCCCAAAGCTCTTATATTGTACCAAACTAAATCACACACATTTCAGAAACTTTGGCATGGAAAGGAAGCACAGTGCTACATAAAGACGGTGTCAGACCAAATTTTCAGCCTTCTTTGTTGGTGTTTTGGATTTTTCTCAGACCTTCAAGGTTATATACATTTCATGGTTTAATTTCTGTTATTCCCAAAGGCGCTGGTGCATATTTACCCACTAACAAAAATAATTCCTTTGAAACATAGTAATTTATAATAGGCATATTATGATCCTTTCAGATTTATTGTGATCTAATCACTAGGCACGTATTTAGGAAATATAAAATCCTTTCAAGACTTTTACCTTGAGACGGGCTAAGAATGCACAATGCAGAAACACACATTCATAACAGTTCCCAGTTCAGTAAGATGATCCATTCTCCAAAGCCATATATATAAGAAAGTTAACTGAACATCAGCCACCTTTCAAACCTTAATTGCACAGCTTGCTTAAAATAGAAGAGTTTGAAGAAATGTTTTTGTAAATTATAGGCATGTTCAAACTGCAGACATAGAAAGAAATAGAAAAAATGTCAATTTTGGCCAGATTGTCACTTTGGTATGATTTTATGTTTACAGATTTAAGTCAGAATCTAAATACAACTCAAATAATGGTGTTTTCTCTCCACTGATGGCCAAACTTCAAGAGTATTACCTCAAATTAAGAAGAATGACTTCTCCTGGATCCTGTATCAAACACACTTTTTAGTGGTTTGGTTGTTTTTCCTGTGAGTGTGTTGAACTCTCAAGCAGCTCTCAATCCCTGTGCAGTGGAGCTGTACCAGCAGAACAAAGTCCTGGTGCACCACACCATTTTTGCTTGCAAGAGACTTTCTGTAGTACAGTTACACCAGCCTGAATGTTCCTTGTTCCTGCTAAGGGATTATGATGATAAATAAGTAACTACAGTAGGGCAAGTAGGTGACAAGAGCTAGAAAATTTGGTAAAATGATAATATGCAGTTTGATATGATGGATGGCTTTATTCAGTTATCTCATGTCACGGGATACAAACTTGATTCTTCAGATTCTTCTTGGATGAACTCAAGCTGTGACTAGTGTGAAGCACAGAAACTTTGTGACTGTAATGAGTATGCTTATTATTGCTAATAAAATATGTGCTCCCAACATTTCCTTAGTGATAGAACCTCTTCCACCAACAGCTCATAATTAAGCAATACTCACATTGTGTCACTACCTTTTTTTTAAACTTCCAGCTGCAAACATCAACCAGGATGTCTGGCAGACACATTATTTTTTGAATGTAGATTTCTAATTGTAATGTCTACGAGCTAAAGCTTGAAAGCATGAACACTTAAGATTATGATGCCCACAGATAAGTTAAATAACTCCAAATCCTTGCAATTTAAAAACCAGTCCTGTAATCTCTTCCTTATCATCTTAATTCAAATAATTCTTTTAAAACTATTCATCTCTGTAAACACACTTAGACAGTCCATTATTTTTGTTTGATACTCACCAGGAAAGAAACCCCAAACCTGACAGGCTACAAAGTAGGTATTTCTTATGAAACCAGACCATTATTTTGTTGATATTGCCCTTATGTTGTGAAGGTTAAACAAGAGGGATGGGTAAAGGTGGTTCTTTGACAAAAAAATATATCCTATCCCATAGTTTGATTTTCCAGGTATTTATACTTTTCTCCCCATTTAATCGATACTCTGTAGCACAGAAGAAAATCCTGAAGCAAAATTCCTTTTTGAAAATATCCCATCAATCTCACCATCCCATACTTCCTTATGGTTTGAGCTGCCCTAGGGGGGTTCATGCCATGCTCAACAAGGAGAATAAAGCAGATTAGAGAGGAACTGGATAAGTTTTGGTGCAAACCAAAAGTTTCAAAGTTCTCAGGGCTCAGTGCTTTTTAGGGCTGTACTAACACTAAGTGCTGGGGGGTGGGAGGGCTGTGAACAAAACAGGGAAAGAAGAAAAGGCAGAGAACAAGCCACTGGATTAGGTGGGGAGAAATTGGAGAAAGAAGGACGAGTCTACAACTTTCAGCCATGGCTCCAATTCTGGTTACCTAGATTTCAGATGTAGATACGGTTATGGGTACCTCAGATTTGTGTCTCCATTTTGATCTACTTCTTAATGTCCTAATAAATAAACTGTGTGTAAAAGCTCTTTTTATAGTGGTATCAGATTGTCAGCCTAAGGAAAAGAAAATTACTCCTCTTGGTTCTAGTGAGTTTTTCCTATGTTTTTTTTTTATTTTCTGGGGGGGGTATTTTTTTTTTGGTCAGTTGGTTTGTTTTTGCTTTGTTTTGTTTTGTTTTGTATGTGTGGTTTTCTTCTTGTAGTTTTTGTTGGTTTTTTCTGTGGGCAGTAGTAAGAACCTCATTAAACTCTAGTCAAAATCCATGAAAACTTAGATGGACTTTGGGTAAAAGCTTCAGTGACAGAAATAAAGTTAGATAAATAGATAGATAAAAAGATGAAAAGACAGAGAGTTATAGACAAAACAGGTTTTTTTTCCTGTGATTTGAACTTCCATTATAGATGGGTACTTCCAGGTTAAACACAAGCACAAATGTCCTCCCCTCCTCCTTCTTCTGTGAAGCCTTGCAGGATAGGGCGTAGCTAACCTAACTCCAGTTTCTCTGTTTTCATCTGCTGAGGGATGGTGAACAGATCAGGAAGCCTGTTGTTCCAAATCTGAAATTCCAAGTGCATTACTTGTTCAAATTAAGCCATGTGATACTGTTTTAGTGCATTGATCTGATGACTGTGACATTTAAAACAATGTTTCTGATACAGAAACTGCTGGAAAAGGAAATGAAAAATGTCCCAAAAGCAAACTGTTGTGCAAAGTAAGCACAGCTGGACCCTAATTCTTTAATAAATAGGAATGAATTTTCCTAGAACAAATTTTCAGTATTTATCTGTGTTTTAAATTTTCAAACCTTCTGAAATTGCATGACACCTGGAAAACATACCTCCCTCTCTCCACAAACTGAGTATTTCAGGAAATTTTCTTGTCTGTACAAGGAAAAGCCTCTAAGTTCAAGCATGATTATCCCTAATTTTTAGGCATAAAGTTTAAAGCTACAATACACTGAACTTTGAAATAATTTAAGCATCTAATGATTCAAATATTTGTTTACTGAGATGTTCAGATCTACCAAAGCTGCTTAAAACACCCCAAAAATATGTGGTTGTGTCACTTGGGGACATAGTTTAGTGGTAAACATGGTGGTGCTTGGTTAGAGATTTATCACCCTGATCTTAGAGGTCTTTTCCAACCTTAGCAATTCCACAATTGTATGAAAGTGTCTTTTAAAATATTATCTGCTTGTACCTCTGCTTTCTGCCTTTCCATCTCCTGTCTTCTCTTGTCCCATTGTCTCCATTGCCAGCCTTTTTTCCCTTACTTTCCTCCAAATGCCAAGCTAAAAATACTTCCCTTCTGCTTCCCCCACCTAGGTAGGTCTCAGCATGCTGACCACACCTTTGCCTTGATTCCCAAGACCATTAAAAACAGTCTGTGAGGGATATTGCTGCAGCTTGATCATGTAAGCAACAGTGCTCTAGCATACCTGCAAGATGCAAAGGCACTGTAAAAATAGGGGAGTGTGGGGGGGAAATGTGCTGTTCTTATTCCTCCCAAATGAAGTAAGGGGTTGTCATGGAAGCTCAGTTTCCACACTCTCTCCCTGCCCAATTTTTTTGGCCAGTCTGTTCTTCCTTCCCCACTCATCCGTGAGGAGTTGAAAAGGGCAGAACCGAAAGCAGCATGAAATGGGAGTGAGACTTGTAAAGACAATGAAACAAAATGAATAGATATACGTAAAATAATCCTAAAACAATGACAGCTCTCTTTATTGTAAAAACCGAGATGATAAAATGGATAGTAAAACTTTTAATCACCTCTTTACCACAGTGCAAGACTGCTGCTGTCAGAGTCCTGCAGTCAAGCTGTGGCCAGACTGAGCAGGTTTTTTAGAGTTTCATTCTTCATCTGCAGATTTCAAGAATGAAAGGATTGTTCCTATGAGAGGAAGTTAAAATTTAAATTGCCCAATTTCTTCCTTTGGTTGGCATAAATCGAAGGTATGAATTGAGTTAGGCTGGTTGGGAAGAGATAAAAATCTGGTCTGCAATCTTTAAAAGAAAATGCATTTCTATTGCACATTATTAGGAAATTAATTTTTGTTGCCTCTATAACACAACAATAAGAAAGGGAGGGAAAATAAAATGTTTTAAGTACTGTGCTATGTCCTATGGACCCTTTTTTGGAGTACCAGTCAGTCAGCAGTCCCAAAATAAGGTTCTCCAAGGCTGCAATGGATTCCAGGTATGCAGGAACTCATGGCTGGAAGCCCAGGTTCCTGACAACTGACCAGGAAAAAAAGGCAGACTTCCACCACAAATCTGGCAAACTTGAAACATTTCCATGAAGCATTTCAAGTTAAACTAATCATACCGCTTTGTGGTTTGTCCTGGCTCTACTCAGGGGGCCTGTAGTTGTGCCAGGTTTCTGTAAGAGAAGAACAGGAAAGCCTGAATCAAACCCATCCAATTTTAGATAAAGGTGATCTGCAAAGTCCTTTTTCTGAGTCTGGCCTGAGGGGTGTTCCAGCTCTTCCTTCACCATTTATAATTTTTCCCCCTACATTTATTTCAAAAACACAATCTTCTCTTTTAATCTTGGGCTCTTTTCATGAACTGAAGGCTGAATGCCACTCCTGATGACTGACTGATGAAGTCTGCTTCTAAAAATAAAGCCAGGAGCAGACTAAAGCATGTCTGAGCCAGGCTAGGATGAGAGGGATGGTTGCAGAAGAGAAGGGACAAGTCAGACATTTAGGCTCTGTGCTTCTTCTTGGGCTGGTGATTTAGGACAGACCAATTTGCCCTTTACCAGAAGAGGAACAAAACTACCATTCTCCCCTGCTGTTCTGCTGCATTATGGCATGGGAAATGGGGAAAGAGAAGAATGTATTTGTTTGGAGCATCCATCCACTGTTTAGATCCTGGAACCCATACCCCAGTGTGATGCCCTGGCCACACTGCTGCATCCCAGGAACAGCCCTCCTGGGAGAACAGGGCACTCCTGGCTGCTGCTGTATGTCTGACAGAGTTGGTAGGCAAACTAAGATGGATTTGAAACTTCTCCTTGCACAGGAGGGAAAAAGATTAAAACAAATGGTCAACAGGATGTCTAATGGTGGTGGTACAATCCCTGGCAATAGCAGCTGTAATAGAGTCAGCCTTGAAGCGAGCTGCAGAGTGGTGATGTTACTTTATTCTTTGTAATGATCATTGTTAACTAATATTTGTCTGCTGAATGCCCACAGGTCGTTGTCAAGGATCAGGTCCCCACTGTGGCTGGCCCTGAATACAACCTCATAAAAAGCTGCCATCCTCCAGAGCTTGAAATTGAAGCGCAAGTCAAAAGAAAATAAGTGAATTCTCCAAAGAAACAGGTGGACCCCAGGGTAACAATGAGACAAATGTGTCATGACATGGCCTGAAAGTGGCCAAACAGTTACATGCAAGAGAATGAGAAATGCTGCTATTTCTGTTAATTTGAAGAGTCTCTCGGACAGTCTATCTGAGTTAAAGTTGTCAGGTCTTTTGATGCCTTTTCAGAGTTGAAGTCCGCCTCCTGGTAAGCAGCTGTCAGCAGGGCAGGGAAGAGGTAGCCTCTCTCTCAAGGTGACATGAAGTGAACGTGGGAGCAGCATTGTTGATACCTAAGGCTAATTCTCTGCACATAGTCCATTTGAACTGCATCTTCCAGAAGCCAAACCGGACTTCCCAGGCAGCTAATAAAGGGGATTTTTCTTCTATAAAAACTGGCTGCTTCCAAACGGCCACTGCAGAGTAAGCAGTCAGTCCTTCCCCAGGCTCACACTCTTCAGAAAATAATGATGGCTTTGCTGTCTCTGCTGACCAGCTCTGTACCAAAATGGGAAAGGTTCCATACATGTAATAGGAGCTCAGAGACCATGGTAATGAGTATGGTGTAAAAAATGATAGATAGGTGGATGGACAGATACCGCTTTATCATTTTTCCGAGCCATCCAATTTTCCCAGGCACAGAGTACACCCCGGAGATTTGGGTTTAAGGCAGAGAAAGCTTTACACGATGGATTGAGTGTTGTATAAATATGTAAATAAAGAATAGCTCTTTAATTTTTTATGAGGAGTGCATTTTAAAGCCCTGCTTTGGTCTTCTCACTCGGGCAAAATTGCCACCAAACAAAATGGTAGTCATACCTGAACAAACATAATTGTGTTTTGCACATAAAACACCTGTATTAAAAATTAACTAATGAAAAAATATTTGGATAATATTAAGAAAAGCAAAAAGCTTATGCATCAGACAAAAGCTTCCTGGGGTATGAAGTGTATTTGGCTATCATGATGCACTTTGTAGGCCACATGCTGCTTGCTGACATGCTTGAATCCTAAATAAACAGACTTTATACAGGGAAGCTAACAGGGTTCAGGGGCAAGTGGAATGTCACAGCCACCCTACTGCCACGTGTGACGTGTCTGGAGGCAGTCTGTGCGCAGCAGCGTGTAGTGGTGGCACTGCAGAGGATTGAGCTGTTCAGCAGCAAGACTGGCACCTGAGCACCCAGAAGATGCCAGGCCCTCAATATGACTCCTGCAGGAGTGTCAAGAAAGACTGCAATTTAAGCACACCAGCTCCCAAACTGGAAGCTGGCAGAGGGAAGTAAAGGGCTAATCAGTGCCCTCTAGCACCATCTGAGTTGGCTGTAGGGCGCTGGGTCCCAGGCAGGCATATCTGCACTCCGTGTCTCAAACATACAGCCTGTGCCTCAGCATGTCAGCTCAGGGACCTCTGATGTGAGCCCAGTTTTTGTGGTTTCCTTTGTGCCCACACAATCCTTCTATCGGTGCTGCAGTAAAGAGACCTGCACGGCTCAGCTCCCAACTGCACAGAGGAACTGGCATGCTCTTGCCTGCCTGCCTGCCTTCCCCTGTCCTGGTCTGCCCTTACAGACTGAAACCGTGAAGGGAGAGGAAGCGAGCCCCCAAAGCAACGCATGGAGAATGGCTAAGGCAAAGCAATGTGTGCGTCTGGGAACAATCCTGAGCTGGTAGGAGCACAGACAACACAGTCCGGTCATCAGTGCACCATCCGGCCTCAAGGATCACCGTCAAGATGTGAAAGGTTTCAGCAATTGATCACCATCATTCAAAGGCAAAAATAATTTTCAGAGATCTGGTTCTGCTTGCATTTGAGAAAAAAAAAATCTTAGAACTGTTTTACTGCTAAAAGTCCAAGTGTAAATATCATCCATGAAAACAGATTCTGCCATTAAAGCCATCCTTGCTTTGTTCATACCACCAAAGACTCAGTGTTCTGCCTAACTAAAGGTCACAAAACAGCAAAAATTTGAATGCTTCTATCAATGCTTCTAGCAATCCAGGAGATTTCACATGAAGCCTGTAATCCATCCAGTAAATAAATCTACATACATACATACAGACAGACATTTTTATACACACACATACACACAATGAAGGAGGAAATACTCCCTTTAATAGCATGACCTTGTTGTTTTGTATCACTGTTTAAGAAAGGGATTATTAATGAAGCCAGCAAAAGTGCAGCAGTGTTTGTAAGGCATCAGAAAAACCCATTCCTCCTTTTTTCAGCTGAACTGAAATACTCACATACATCCACACTCTTGCAGTGTTTAGGTGTAAATAACACCCGGTGTGTACAAAGCTCCCCCTTTCATATTCATTACTGTCATAGCTTTGAAAGGAAAAAAGCAGAGGTCATTTATTAGAGGTTACTTTTCATGCAAAACACCCTGTGGTTGCTGTCATTCAGAACTACTTAGTCTACGCCCTCAGTCATCTATTAGCAGGGCTTCAGGTCATAACCTTTAGTGGCATTTGGAATCCCAGAACCTCTGATTAGTGCAGGATTTACATATCCTTCAGTAAAAAATGCTCTGCTATAGAAATGCATGAAGTGTTGTAAATTTGTTTGGCCTTTTGTCTGGAATACATATGAACTCTGCATTCAAAGTAGGGTGCATTAAACTATATTTGTTTATCGTGTTGTAGCTCCTCTGTTAATGTGGCGTCCATTAACCCATTAAAGACAAACTGTCCTTTCAAAATGGGCTCATAATTGAGCACAAAGAGGAGGTAGACAGCAATGCAATTAATAGGTTCAGATCCCACAAGCCAAATGATGGTGCTTCTTTAGGCCTGTTCTGTTTTTCTCACAGAAGTAACCATGCCTGTATGAAGTTTGATTTAATGGTCTCTGCTGGGATCTGTATCATCAAATTTTACTGGAAGGTGTGAAAGTACTACCACATTGCTGCCTTGGCAGATGGTAGCAAGGTGTAACCAATCACACGTTTTTGAGTTTCAGAAGCTTATAGCATTTGCAATATAGGATCATACATGTTGGGGCTTTTTTTTTTTGCTAGAATTCAGAAATAGAGCTAAATTACACTGTTCTTCTAACAGAAATGCCATTAACAAGTATTAGCATGACTAACTGGCTGATTTAGCTCAGCAGAGAGAATTTGTCAAAGAATACCAAGCCAGTTTCCCAGATATTTGAGTACTTGGGGTGCTCTTCTACACACTGATGTATTTCGAAGAAGACATTTTTAAAGGATATAACATTCAGGGCACATGGCTGGAATCAATCATCCGTGCATTTGAGAGGACCTCAGCTGAACTGAAGTTCTCTAAGTCCGTACACAGTGAGAGGAGACCATCTATGTTTTATTTCGGTTGGTTATGACTCTCTTGCCTGGATGTGAACCCTAATAGTGATAACAAAAGTGGTACCCTGTTCAGAGGGGGCTTCTCTATACCACACAGAGCTTCACCTGGACATTTCAGCCTTTGAGTCAAATGAAATTCCAGCCAGAAGTTCATTTAGCCTGTGGTCTTCCTCCTTGGAAAGTTAATTCAGATGTCAGTGAGAGCCACTGAAAGCACAGCAAACAGAATACTTGCCAGGAGTGCTTTTTATACTTACATTATGACTTTGCATGGTTATATGTCCCCTCTAGGTAAAGCTGGAGATATTTTCACCATAAATTTACCAAAATAAATATTATTTATAAATATTATTAATACCTCCTCACACCAAATGAATACATGACCTTGCATACAGGCAGGTTGACATCTCTGGCCACCAGTTCCTTTCAAATTGCAATCCAACTGAGAGGTGACACTTACAAGTCAGTCTCAAAATTCTTTGTTGAAAGAACAACCTCAGCCGCCTCAGCCAAATCCATCCTTATTTTCTGCATGTCTTGGTGTTTCATACACCCAGATGTGAGAGGAACTCCTTCATGTCCTGAAAATATCAATGGGAGATACAGTCTGAAGGGATACTCCCTGCGTGGATGGAGTTTTGGCAGACTGATCCGTGGTCAGCAAAGAGGATATCACCTTTGCATGTCTATCACACGTCAACATCCAAATGACTGTCCAGTTCTGTATCTACGCTTTGATTTGCCTGCAAGTTGAGAATGTCAGAATGGCCTGGCCTCTGAGTATGAAACTTGACTTTTGAGGCCAGATCTGTTTGTGCATTGTTTCGTTCAGAGGCTGCATCTCTGGAGGAGTGAGGTCAGGTATTCAAATGTATCACCTGGTTTGAAATAAACTCAGTGATAAGAGGCAGAGGGACCCCACATTTGGGTGATTTGCTGCACTGGCTTGAAGCAATACAACCCCCAGGGGAGAAGAAGGACACAAGCCCACCTTTAAATTTGCAGCAGTGGGGAAATACTGTGAACTGCATCTCAGGTGATTATAGTGAACTTGACTTTTTCAATTCAGGAAAGGATTTCAAAGGCATACAGGCTGAAACCGAGAGCACTGATCTAGAGACAGCCCAAGAAGAAAACCTGGCCCTTTGTCTCTTTCTTACCACAGAGAAGCAATACCTTTTCAAATATAAGATATCAAAAGCTCTATCTGAGACAGACAGAAGGCTAAAATACTTACCTAGGAAATGTCATCTTCCTGCAACATCAGGTTCTGGCATGGATATCTTCACTGATCAGGCTTTATAACTCCTCAAGGTTACCAAACCCTTCAGGGTGGAATCATGTGTGCCTACCTTTTATATTTCCAAGCAGAACCAGAGGAAAAGCAGAGTGAAATTTTCCATTCTGCAAGATCAGAAAAGAAATGACACACAGCTTACAGTTACGTGAGCTTATGAGCAAAGCTGAGGACATTTCCTGTGGGAATGTGAGGTGGAGAATGATCAGCCCCAAAATGCACTGAAAACAACATCAAGGGTCCAACCATGTTTTCCATTCATGTTTTGAAAGCCTGAAATGCTACTGATTCTCCAACGATGTACTCAGAAGTTGTAGGAAGCAGGATACTGCCATGTGAACCTGACCTCTGATACACCTGGTCCACACAGAGAGAGCCTGAAATGCACAGGAAAATCTCTCTGCCACTCTTACCTAGATGTGTTACTGCTCCAGAGCACATTAATACCTAGAGTAAACAACACATTAAAAAGTTCATTGGTAGGTGTCAAGGTTGTTCTACAGTGACACACACATGAGAGATAGTTTTCTGAGATTTCACGGGATTTCAGAAAAAAAAACCTCATCAGTCAGCCCCTGATGACAAAAGAAGCTTCATGCATGGGACAGTGCTCATCATCCACTGAATAAGAGTCCTGGGGGACATATCAAGGGTAAGGAAGGATTAATAATGGGAAACAATGAAAAATAATAGAGAATGGAAAGTAAGAAGCAGGAAAAGTCATGGAGAAATGGGACCAAAGCAGTAAAATCACTTTGAAAGCAAACTTTCTCAGATGGTCGGTTGAAAAGGACAGCTGGCACATGGACAACCCCTAACTTGTTACAGCTGCTTGTCAGCACAAGTAAGAAGGTAAGCCTACAGATATCTCTGAGCTCAAGGACTTCTGCCTGTGGAGTGCCATTTATTCAAAGTTAAAATGGTTAAAGTAGCACTCTAAACCAGAGATTTTTCTGGTAATATGAAGAAAGAAAACTGGAAACCTTTGTTCCAGCTCCAGCAATTCGTAAGAGAAATTGCTTTCTTCTACTATTTAAGCTAGTAATCTTCATTCATCAAAGCTTTTACACCAACTTTTAGGCTGTTTAATAACAACAGGACTCTCACCCACCTTTAGTTAAGATGGAACACAAATGTTTTGCTAAAATGACATCCAAGGAAACCATTGTTTACGTAGAGGTCAGGGAATGCTTTGTGGCCACCTTCAGTGAAAGAAGACGTTGCACGGTTACAAATTGTGTTTTTAAAAAGGAGTTTAATTTAATTAGAAATCATTTCATTAACATAAACAACATTTTTCCTCAAATAAATCCTCTACCCTTTGTTTTCCACAAAACTTGGTTATATGAAAGTACAATATTCAGAAAAATATTTGAAATACTGCTATTGTTTAAACTGAAGATGATAAATAAATTCAAGCACTCAGTCCTTGCTACCAAACAGGAGGAGCTGTTGTTGAGGTCAGCACTGAGAAGAGTTGTCACCAGATCCTTGCCATGTCCCATCAGTTACTCATGCACTTTTGATGTACCTGACACCCACTGTGGTTTAGTTAAATTAGATGGGTTTAGCTTCTGTTGGAACTTGAATGTGAATCACATATTCTCAACTAAATAAGGAAATAAAATTAAATACAATTTTGGTCAACCCTCTACCACAAATGACAGTTCTGTGCTTGTATCTACAGATGCTTAAATCTCCATACATGCATACAATTTTTAGTGGATTATTCCAATTGTCTGCCTTACAGCTGCATCACATTTGCTGTGTTTAAGAACACTGTGACCTTCCCCAGCATAGGAAACTGAATGCAAGAGAAGACACATCCATATGTTCTCCCCTCTGCTTCTCCCTCCTCTGCTTCTGTACTCCCCCACATCCTGGCTTGACTTGCTCAGACAAGAAGCTCTGATAATTTTCCCACTTCACAGATTAACTCATTTCATTACTCCACCATTCTTCAAAACTCTCTACCACTGCCCATGTTTGCAGTGCCTGTGCATTGCAACACCTCCAAATATAACTCTCCTCTGTCTTAGGGGCTTGTGCACTGACCTTATCAACTTCTCTTGGAACAATAGCCATAAACAGCACTTTAAACACCAGATTTATTTAAAAGTGAAATGATCAGGAGAGCACAGCACAACCAGAGCTTGGGGAACATGTTTTTCCCTCTGGCTCTCCCACTAACTGTCTCTTAAGACGTCAGGCAAGTTAATGAGTTCCTCCATGCTTTTAAGTTCAGTGCTCAGACATGTTTCTCTCTAAACTTCATGGTCTCAGAAACAAGGTCTCTCTTTTGCTCCTGTGATTTGTAAAATGACTGGTACAGTAAGGCCTTGTTAGTAGGTGGGGTCTGTGGCTATTATGGCAGTACCACAGATGCTGTTAACACTTCATAATCAAATACTGCACTGAAAATGCATTCAGCACCCGACAGTCAAATAATGTAAAAGGTCTCTGCCACATAATCAAGGTTAGATTTCACTTAAAACAATAAAGTTAAAGAAGTCAACTGTGTATGGAAAACTGCAGCAGACTTGAGATACAGTCTCTGTGACATTTCCCTGGCTTACATAAGCACTTTTCTGCCTTCCATCTGAGCTGCCAAGGCCTGACTTGGTTGCTCTCATAAAAGAAGGGGCAGTGAGCTTAGGGTCACAGTGGCCACAGGGCTTTTTGTCAGCCAAGCACATGGGCAGCATGGGTGCTTCTGCCTGAAAAAGGTGTTGTGTAGAAATATCCTTACTCAGCAGATGACTGATAGTGAAGCTGCTCAGCAGAACACAAGGTGAACAAATGGAAATGGAGGGGGGAGGAAATCACTATCTCCTAAATGACCCTGCAACACCCTGTGCCCAGCCAGGATTCTGCTGTCCCTCCTGCAAAGAGGAAGTTGCAGTAGCTATGCAAACATCTACTGACCTCACTGAAACGCGAGGCAGGGATGAAGTGGGTGACAAACAGCAAAGGCATGATTTCCTAGACAGCCATATTTATAATTTGTAGGCATACACACATACTGTAGAGCAAAACTGGGACCTAAACAATTTGTGTGCATTGATTTTTGTACTAGACTCAAGCTGTTCAGTTCACCTCTGACATCTCTTAGCAGATTTTTTTTTTGAACAACCATGTGACATGAAGTGAAAAATCCCTGTTGAGCTGTCTCCATCACAAGTGTCTTCACCTCACTGAACTTTGCCAGTAAAGCATCTAGGAAACACAATGATGCCACTTTTAGTCATTGTCTCATTTTCCAGCTGTTGGTAATGGACACACTGTGCCTTAGCCTGGAATGATAAAACTGAAACCATGCTCTCTCTGTTTTATAAGCCTCTGCTCTTTTGAATTTGTGACATCTATGCTAAAATAGGTCTTTTTTGACTACAACTGGAAAAAGGCACCAATAAGACAGCTGAAACACATTTTATAGGAAAAGATGAGGATTATTTTTAACAAATTTCATAAACACAATGGTGTAATTTTTTTAAAATACTAGAGATTTGTAAAGAAAAACAAAATAACAGTTCTATATGGGTTTTGTCTTTCTGTATCATAGGGAAAAATCCTTTGAAATGTTTTAGGTGTAGATGCTGCTCAGTGAAATATCTCCTAAAGTGGTCAGGTGGAGGATTGTTTTGGAGAGAACTGCAAAGCCAAGAAGTCCAGCCAGAACAATGTATTTCTATACTGTGTGTGAGCAAACCACATTGAGCTGAGACTTAGACTATCTGGTGAAGACTAAAGAAAAAGCTGTAGCCTGGAGTAGGGAAGATCCCTCCCTCTATTCCTGGAATCTTGTGTATTGCCATAAATGACCATCTGAAGGCTTTTCCAGAAAGACAAACACACAGCCAATGTAGCAGGTGGCATTTTAAAATCAGGCTGTGGCACAGTCCCAGCTTGAGAACTCCAGCAACACGGGGCTGTTAAGAGAATTCCCTGGGTGACTAGGTCACACTTGTGACTACATTAAATTATAGCAGTAATGAGCTCTCACTTACAGTGGGCTAAGATTTGGAGGACCTCAAAAAATATAATGAAGTGGCCAGTGCTGTGCCAGGCCACTTCCCTGCCCCAGGCTGGGTCAAATGCCCCTCAGGCTGGAATTCCCCAGCCAGCCAGCATCATTTTCAAGGTCTGCTACCTGCCAGAATCACCCCCCATAAACACTGTCCCTACATTTATCCCTCCTTCTTCCACTACCCANCGGGGAACAGGAGGAGAGCATAAAAGCTGAGGCAGTTCTGCTTATTCCTATTGCCAGCCCCTGTTTTAGCAGCCCAGCACCACTTCCTCCTTACCTTGCCCCTCCCTCCACTCTCTCACCCCCAATTTAAACTGGAAACCAGTCAAATGTTTACCTTAGGTCTGAAAGTCTAATTCTTTGTAAGTTTGAGTTGTTGGTTTGTGTTGTAGTTTTTTTTCAAATGAAAATGCCCAGTTATGTGTGACATATGGATTTTATAAAGGTGGCTATATATTAAAGGTAAAACAGAAAAAGGAAGAATGAAGTTTATTATTTTACACAGTGGAGTAGACACCTCATATGGCTAATTCTTGAGTTAAATGAGTTTTCCAAGAAAATGTTTAGTCTTTCATTGAACAATTATTTTAAATACTTTGCCACCAAGAAGTTAGGCAGTGTAAGTTTTATGAACATGTATTTTTTTTTCCTTCCACGGAAACTTTTGCTTGACTGATCCCTCATAGTTCCAGAAACAAATACAAGTGCATTTGCTTAAAATAGCAAAACCACACACAATACTTAACTCATTAGGATGATTTACCGGTCGTTCAGTATTTCTTTTGGCTGAGTGCTCTGGATGAAATCCCATGTACACAGTCTTGTATTTTACACTAATACTTTTACTTCAGGTTATACAGTAATCTCTGTCAGGCACTGTGCCCCAAGTACAGTATTAAAAGCTATCTGCTGGTGGAATGTCTCTGTCAAAAGGGCATGTGCAAAATAGATTCTAAAAATTAAACTTGTTTAATGCATTACACTTCATGGGTGTTAGAGCGGAGAATTAACTGAGATAGTAAACCCATACTCCCCACCACTTAAAAGATAAACACAGTCACTGAGCAAGGGATATATTTGCAACTATGAGAAAAAAAAATTGCCTCAGTTCTAGAAAAACTGTCTCAAACTGTCCTCTTTTCTTTTCATGCCTGACACATGTAGAAATTAAACCTGTTAAGTTGTAAATTTAATTAAAAGAAACCTCATAAAATATATTAATACAATCTCTAGGAGTACTCTTCTGTACAAAACTTTTATTGGCTTCCCTTTTTATATGCCAGAATAATCCTTTGTGAAAATTCTCCTTAAATATGTTTAATTTATATCTCTCTGGCTGGTGACACTCACACTTAACATCCCCGCAGTATGGAGGCAGCTGGCTGTACCCTACACACTGCATTTTGAGTGTGTGGCACAAGCTTTTCCAGCTGAAACTTGCCAAATGCTGTCCTGGGACCCCACAATCCACTGCCTGCTGCTCGTGACCATTTATGTACCAAAAAGTTACTTTGAGGAATGGTGACAGAATCTTGACCTAAAGAAGATCATTTTTACAGACACCATTCTGCCATCCTTCCACAAGTTTTTAATGTTTCTAGTTTCCTACTGGCTTAATTAGAGCTGCAGGGGAGCTTCTAATTTTTCTGGTCACACTTTATTATCTTCTGATTACTAACCATTAGTCTTCCACTTTCTC
>WBMY01018589.1:1134455-1150396 GCA_013397315.1 Donacobius atricapilla
TTTTGTGTGTTTTTTTTTTTTTTTTTTTTTTAATGACCAGGAATGAGATATATGTTGAAAATCAATTTCCTCTTGTCAAAGTAATTGCTAGCTGGGGATGATAATTTCTTTGTTCAGACCAGATACAGAACTATTGTCTTGGCCTCCTAAATTGGTACGCCATACCCCATGCTGTCTGCAAGCATCAGTGTGGAGCCATGCACAGTAGATGCTGAATATCCAATATAACGGTGGTGTCCCTGTCTAACAAAAACTAACTCCTTCTCCTTTTTTTTTTTTAATGGAAGAGAAATAATGAGACAACCGCACAGCATTTTAGTCCACATTTCTCTATTTCCTTCTCATAAAAGGTCTCAAAGAAATGCAAAGCACCACTGAAGAGTTCAAAGACATACCTCAGAATGTGACTGCACATTCAAGGCACACTGACATATTCAAGACTGGATAGCTCTATTGGAGGGAAAAAAAAAAAGGAAAGAAAGAGAGAGAGAAAAGAAAGAAAAAGGCTCAGCATACAAAACACAATACACAATATCTACTTCTACTGTGTGAAACTCAGTGCATTCATTTTGCTCACTGAGCAAACTAGGTCCCAGAGTAATACACACACAATAAATGGAGCCTTTTTTTTTTCCATAGGAGCTGATTTCAAGAGAAGCTAAAAATTATCCAGTGTAAATGATGCACAGGCTGATGCAGCTGAATTTATAAATTGGGTTGAAAAGTTTGACAAGCTGAATTAGATTATACTATATAATGCATCACTAAGTAATTGATATGTACATTACGTGCAAAGAAAGCCCTGCTAACTCATGTGTAACTTTCTTTTTTTTTCCACATTATTGTGTAACTTGGCCATTGGCTCATTGTTAGTTGAACAAATTTTCAAAAGGAGGTTTAGTCCCTTATGAGCTGAATAAAAACTTTGTTACATTCTGGTATTCTAAAAATAGAATACAGGATAAAGACAGATTTTTAAAAAGTAGAAAATATATAGGAACACATCAGAGCATTTAAAACCCCTTTTGTGTTCTTTTTTTCCATTTTTAGGGAAGTTTTCCTTACATTTGCTCAAGAAATGTAAAGTCCAGATGAAAGATGTGCAGTACCAGCACCAATTGTAGAGGTCATCAAAAATTTAAGGGAATGGGGAATATACCATTTCCTCAGCTAAAACCAAACAATGTAACACAGATTTCTGTCTTCTGGGAGTACACTGGAATTTTTTTTTAATCACACCAGAAAGAAACTTCAGTTTGATACTGGCTGTTCAGTACATTCACAGTCTTCTACTGATGATCTGCATTTATTTCAAGAAGATGAGAGCATTTCCCTCTGCAATTACTAGCATATCTGCTCTGATCCAATGCTGATTGCAGCACAGGGCCTTAAATCTCTGTAATCTGTCTGAAATGTTATTAAATATTAGATTTCACTGTGATTTGTTTTCTTATCACTTTATTTGTAACTTTACTGCCATTCACCACCAAGAGACCTTGAACTGGAGGCTTTAATCTCAATTTGTTGTACTAAAATGTAAAATTAAAGAAGAATGAAAAAAGTTGAATATCACCAAGGAATGTAATTGATAACACTGTGTCAGTTTTGAGTTTTAATATTATAAACTGAATTTTATGATACTCTACCCTAATAGTGACATATTTAACATTTTAAGACTGGATATAATAATTTTATGGGACAAAATGGGTATTGTTAGAAGGTTATACAGTAGTACTTTATCAAGTCCTTCTATATTAAATACCAAAACACTATGATAAAATAATAGTAAGTCTCACTTCTCCTTGGAGAAGAAAATCTCTCTTTAATGTCTCATCTCTGGTTCAAGACCTCCTAGAAGTCTCTGGTCAGGAAGCAGTCCAGTGCAGTACGTGCCACCAAAGCTCTGTGCACAGGAGTATGGACAGACACCATTTACAGAGTTCCAGTAATTTTCATTTGAAAATGCAAAGCAGGGACATTTTTAGACCCTGACAAATTCTGCTTTGCCTCCAGGAAATCCTAGTTTTGTAGGTGCCCGAAGGACGTATACCAAAGGGAAAAGGCATGAACATGATTTCAACCAGTACAGGAGCAGTCAGGAATGGATGATTTTGGTTTTCCTTTCGTTTGACCACTCCCCAAAACAGAGGTTCTCTCTTCCATATCACCAGCCAGACTTAAAATTCCTTACATCTGAGTCCCTTTAATGCACCTCTGGCATGCTGCTGGTTATGATGCTTGTTGATAATGCATCATATTTTCCTTCCAATCTTCTCTTCCCCTGACCTCCATCTACCTCCCTCTCAGCCCATCCTTAAACTGTGGAGAACGTGGAATATATATAAAAAATAAATTAATAATTAATTAAATAAAGAAAGAAGTAGAAATCCAAATCTATGTTTCAAGTGAACTACCTTGCCAGAATGTGGTGGGATGTCCTTATTTTTTACATTGGTACACATCCATTATGGTAAAGAAAGGCAATTTTCTAGACTGGAAAAGGGACTAATTCCATCTTTCCAGGAGTCTGAAATTCAGACGATGTCCAAATGCAAAATAAAACTAAAAAAAAAAAAGTATTGGGTAAAAAAATTAGATGTTATGACTGCAGTATGGCAGCAGCTCTGGAGATGAGGCATAATACGTGAGGGTACAGATGAACAAAGAGGGAGGATAGCACAGGACTTTCAACCATGGAAATATCCAGATCAGGATACCAACCCAGCAGTTCCATTCTGCTTTGTCTGTCTGAATCACCCAAGCAATGTTCCTCCTTAACAGTCTATCCTTAAAGTGCACATAATAAAACGAGGCCACTGAGACTCATACACGGCTGGCTCTCTCCACTGATTTTAATTCACTCACTAGAAATGCTGCACAAGGTCAGTATATGTGGTAAAATCTGCATCCGCAGAGGCTGACATTGACCCTTCTTTCAGAAGAAAATGATAGGATTTGAAATTGGGGGTTTTGTGTAGATTGGGAAAAGCGTCCACAGAGAAGAATGGCAACTGAGATTATATACAGACACATATGAAGGTTTTGCAGAGCTGTGCCGTGCTTTATACAGGGCTCTTTCATGATCCACAAAGATCAAAACTTTCAAATGAAAAAGTTTTGGGGGAGTTTTCATGAGGAAGGAAGGAAGGAAGGAAGGAAGGAAGGCTGGCTTATACTTTGGATATCACTAAATATGAAAGGACAATCTAGCTACATTTGATGTTCATGAATGGGTTGATGTTAGATTTGGCTGCACTAGAAAGTTCTGTCCAACAAACTCAGGTGTCCCTGATGTAGAGCCCCAAGGATAACACTTTATTGCTTATATTTATCATCTCTTACTGTGACTGTGATTTAGGGACAGATTTAGGGTCAGAGTACTTTTCCCAATTCATCCCCACAAAATACAGGTCAACAAAGGTCTTGTTAGCTGCTGTATTTTCATGGTTTGCTTTCAGATTCACATCACAGATGAATACCCTAACACTTGCACTGCCTTTGGCTCTCTCCTGTGCACACACAAAATTAAACATTATTCATTTTAGTCCATCAGAGATATATATTATTTTAAATTTTATTTCTTAATTCTAGAGTATCACAGGATTGGAAAATGTTAAGAGTAAAATAGGGATGGCTATCTATAGTAAGAGAAAGCCTACTAAAACCTTCAAAAATACAAAGGACAACATTTACCCAAAACAGGATCCAACTGGATTCTGCCTCCATCCATGGACAGTCCTGGAAAGAAAGGTCATGATCATCTTCCTCTTGGAAGAGGATCACAACATAATTTCTGAGATGTTATTTTCAAACAGACATCAATCCCTCTGCCTGCAACATTATCCCCGGGCTCAGTACAGAAGAGAAACATTTATTTAAACATGCCAGCTGTGTTCAAAGTGAAAGAATACTCCCCTAAAAATACTTTCAAAACAGAAATGAACACCAATTAAAAAAAATAAATAAAAATCAGCCCATATTTATAAAAAAGAAGAGAAATAAAACCTGTCTGATCACACTGCAGAAGTAGTTGCACATTTTGTAGTACAAAGAAAGGAAGTGAAGCTGTAGCTAATTTTCTCTGAGTTTTGTTTCTTTTTTTTTTCTCAGAATAGGAAGACCAAAAAAAGTACATAAAAAGTGGGTTCAAAAACACGCGGGTAAAAGGAAACACTGGCTCACAAGATGGTTCTCTCTAATTCCACCTCTGGAGATGTCAAGCAAACATAAAAAGCTGTGCCAGCAGCACAAGGCAAGTCATTACAAACATGAGGAGCCACATTTTGCACCAGGCTGAAGTCCCAGGGGAACCGTGACACCCAAGCAGGAGCAGCTGGCAGCTCCCCCAGAGCTTTTGTGCCCAGAGCCAGGAGGGCAGAGCTGGCACTGGCAGGGGCCGAGGCCAGCACTGGGCTGGACTGAGTGTCCCAGCATCAGGGCCCTGCAGCAAAAGGAAGGGCGCTCTGTGTTCTTGCACACCGTGGGGTGCTGTTCTAAAAATGACTCTTCCTGACTCATGATTGTTGTGATTTGGCTTGCTGCTCTATCAGAATAAAAAAAACAAAATAACCCCCCAAAACCCAATAAACAAACAAAGAAAACAAATTTTAAAAAAAATAAAAATCAACCTTCTAGAAAAATTCTGTATACGTTTAACCTGGACACAAAAGCCAAAACACCCAAGAGGTCCATCCCAGAGCCATAGCACCCCAGCAATAATTAAAGGGAACATTTTTGTATTATGGCACAATATAGTCATGGTGTTTGGACTTGGCAAAACAAACAAACCATACTCAGGGAAATCTGTGGTACAAAAGAGCGAAACAAATTATGGGGTAGAGGCAAACATGGCCACACCATCAGCATTCAAGACCTGAAGAAAAGAGTGGAAACTTTCAGGGTCTGAATGCGGGAGTGGAAAAGCTAATTGAGCACAAATGAAAGGATCTATTACGGCTGAAAGAATAACTGAGAGTACAGGCAGGACAATACTCTCATTTATGATTCAAATATCCATGGATAGTGCAGTACAGCTTTAAATACAATTTACAGCCTTGATTACAAATGACTATGTGCATCAACTTGGAAGCAATGCAAAGACTGTGAGCGCGAGAAAGAGCCTGCCTTGTCAGAAAGGAGGGAGAAAGGGATAAGTGACGGCAGAGCTGGGCTGGACACTCAGAAGCAATTGGAATGTACAGAATTATGAAATAGGGCTTTTAAAAACCTGAAGATGAACTGATTAGTGGGCAAGAAGGCTCACATTTAGAATAACCGAATTGCCCAGTGATAAGATTATAAAGGGAGATTTATGTTAGATAATCACAGTGAGATCAGGGGCAAAGGCGTATCATTCTGTCCCTGTGCCTTCCAAAAGCAAAATATAAATATATGAATGTGGTAAAAATAATAAGTACTGGAAATGAAGAGCAAGGACAGGCTCTCATTTTTATGGAAAGCAGCAGCAGCAGCAGCTTTTTTCTCAGCCTGCATGAGACCCAAAACTGACCTGAAACCACCCAAGTTGTGAATTACTTTCTACCCAGAAACTGCCTGTATCCTCACTGCCTTTTTTTTTTTAAGCTATGTTATGTTTTATGAACCAAACATTACTTCCATCAAATTTCCAAGAGT
Organism: Donacobius atricapilla; assembly: GCA_013397315.1. NCBI lineage: Eukaryota > Metazoa > Chordata > Aves > Passeriformes > Mimidae > Donacobius > Donacobius atricapilla. The sequence continues at coordinate 1,140,090 of WBMY01018589.1, forward strand.
TGGAAAATTCTAAAAATCTTACAAAAAGCATAAAATTATTTGGGCTGTGTAGCAACAAAAATTAGCACTGGATGGACATTGGCACCAAAGACAGCGCACCCTGAGGTGCCACAGGCTGTATATTTTTGTATTTTTTCTGTTCCACATCCATTCTGAGCTCCAGCTATTGGGTACCACAGCAGCTAACAAAAGCCAGGAAGATGCCACCAACCCTCCACAGGTCTTACTTTCCCAATTCTCCCAGAGCTTGTCTGAAACGAGAAACTCACTAAAAAGCTAATGGTGGGAGTAGACCTCAGTGACAAGGAGACAAGCACAAGCAGAAGCAAACAGCTGAGTGGAGATGTGGCCTTCACACTTGCAGGAAGACATCAGTACCTGAGAACTCAGCCCTGCCACACTTTTCACTAGGATTGGCTAAAAAACACAGGTAATTATTTTGCATTTACCTCTTCCCCCAGGTGGCCCTGAGACGTCATTTATTCTAAGTGGAAATCGCTCTCTCGAAGTGATCTGTGCATCCAGGACTGTCAGTCTTAATCTTAGGCAGTGCACCATGTTCTCAGGAGTGAAACCCAAATTTGAAAAGCCTCCACGCCTCATGCAATATGCAGCAGTCCCTAGACTAAACCAAATTAAGGGGCATCTAAATGAAATTAAGGAGAGCTGTACATATATCCCTGCAACATCCCAACCCATTCCCAGTGAACTTGTCAGAATCAGTTTTCAAAATTTGCAAGGAGTGAGAACAACCAAACATCAGGAATTACCCCTCCTCTCATAACCAAAACCCGCAATCTCTGTAATTATGTGCATGGGAGACTGGAACTGTGTAATGAGGAGGAAGAAAATGAAAGGCTTCTGGTGTCTGATTCAAGACACTGGAGCCCTCATCTCTGAGCCCAAAGAGTAACCACACGAAGGACAAACCCAAAGTTTCTTCTGTTTCCTTCATCATAACCATTCACTGTGGAGCACAATAATGCTGGGACAACTGTGTGTATTTTTACTCCTTTTGTAAGGGTTCAGGCGGCACCTTGCTTTCTTAAGCAAGGCAGTTAGCATGAGTAGCCCAACACAGCACCCTTTCTCCAGCTATTCATTTCTTAAGGACACGGTTTTTGAAACAAAAAGAGAATAAAACTACGTGGCAGGCACTCCCAGTCTCAGATCAGGAGTGGAAGAAAATAATGGCCACACACTGCTAGATAATTAGGTCTGTCTTGGAAAGAAATTATACTGATGTTTTTCTAAGCAATGCCAGGTGGTTTATTCACCAAATAATGAGACACTAAATGGATCTCAAGATTCTTGGCAACTGGTAAATGCTTACCTTGGACTCCCTGTTCCTCTCTTCAAGAAATGGTTTGCTTTTCCCAAGAGTTTTCTTAAGTAGCTCCTTAGCTGTGATTAAAAGTAAATAACAGTGGTCTGAAGGTTGGTTAACTTACACTTGTTTAATGATACAGCTCAGGGAACTGCAAGTGCACCTCAGATGCCTCCTTGATTTAGTAAACAGCTTCAGCCATCAGAAGACCTTGTTTTTAAAGTCCGTAATTTCATTCCAGAAACAAAAAAAAAAATCCCAAACTGTTGTAGTTAACTTTTCTCTACTTGATCACTGCCCAAAATCCTATTAGAAAAAAAATAATTAAATCTTAGCTTCATTATTTGCAAGAGCAACAAAAACATGGACTCTTTTCCCCGACACTGCAGAAGGAGGGAGCACAAGCTCCGGGAGCAGGAGGTGGCCACATGTGGGCAGCAGCACAGCAAGGACTGGTGATGTCCACAGCCCAGCACGGAGGAGCAAAGGAGCCAGGCTGCCTCCAGAGCCGAGCAAAGAAGGGAGAGACCGTTCGTCAGCAGGAGCATCTGGGCTCTGCATCGGCTGCAGAGCAAATCCGGGGACAAAGGAGGACAGGAGTGGGCCTGGCTCCAACTCTTGCCCTATTAAAAGCTGGTGGGGCAGCCAAGGACCTCAGAGCCAACATGGCAGTAACTCCCAGGGTCCTACCGTGCCCCTGGGGCCAGAGAAAGTTCAGCTGAATGATCCCACTGATCACAGGGAAACTCGATGTTCCAACAACCGCTCTGTCCCCTGATACAATCCCCATCCTGCGCTGCTCCATCTTTGAGAACTAGAGAGTGCTCCAGCTCCAAACAAAACTGACCTAGGGATAGTACCCCTCCTGTACAGGTACAAAGCAATTTAAATAAACCTGGGGCTGCTAAGGGCAGGCTTAGGAGCGGGCTGCTCACTTTTCCCCCTGCTGCACTGGCAGGGGCGGACACGGCCTGGTGGGCTGGGGTGGACACCAAGGGCGGCAGAAGCACCAGCACCCAGCAGGTAACAGCACTGGGATGTCACTCAGGAAAAAGGCTTTAGAAGAACAAGCCATTTCAGAACTATCAGCAGAGAGCACATAGAGCAGATGATGGATTTTGCTTCCCTTTTTGTCAATTTAGAGAGAGAAGCACATTATAATAATATTAATAATGAAAAAAAATGCTGTGAATAATTCTTCGCTTACGGTTCCTCCTCCAAATATTTAGAATTAGTATTGCTTTGACCATCTTTGTCCGAAGATCGCTCCCATTTGAAAAGATGACTGTTCACAGCCAGAGATTCAGAATTTCGTTTATGTGAATACAAATTGATATTTATGAAAAATCCTACATCTAAAGAACTTTGTAAGCCTTCCCAAGAAGAACTAATTACAATGCCCAAATTAATATTTGAAGAAAATCTTGAAGCAATGGTTCTGTTCTTATTTAAATATGTGACTACTCTCTTTATAATGTGCAAAGCATTATAACCATTTATATATGTTCCAAGTGATATATTACTGAGTTGAACCTAGATTCCCCTTCTTTTGTTCTGGGTTCATAACCTTGCTGTATTATCTTCCATAACTCTATAGCTTGCTAATGCATAATTCAAGCTCCTCTTATTGACAAAAGGCAGCAGAAAGAAAGAATATTTCAATGCCACTTTCCCACGTAGATAGTATTGCTTTCACTTCAGCCAGTATCATTTCCATGCTAAAGCCAAATCTTTTAAAGCACATTAAGTATCATTTTCATAGCTTATTCACAATTTATTCACTGGGACAACTACATCTGTTTACCTCCATCTTCTGAGACTATTTTATTGCAAGGGTTTTTTTGGGGTTCTATTGGGGTTTTTTGAAGTGGGTTTCTTGCCAAAAGAAGAAGCTTCAGTTAAAACATTATGCACTAATGTATGACATCAGCTTCACACTAATCTCTTGATTTAACTAGAGCTTTGCTTTAGGACTTGTGTCACAGTTTCCCCAGATGCAAGTGTGGAGCAGAACCATTTTGCCATCATCTTGCAAACTCTTCTAACCCCTTCCCTCTGTAAAGTAACTGTAAACAGGCAAGTATCGTGTTCCCATGCATCTCTGACTGGAGATCAAATTTGTCCTCAAAGTCAGCCATGCATCTATGCAAAAATTCCACTGATGTTAATGCAGTTCCTTCAAATCCACACAGGTGGGAAGGAAAAGATAGTTTGCCCGTTTTCCATGTTGGTGATGGATACAGAGGATTCCAATGGTTTTCAGTCTCCTCTGAGAAACAGACTGCCTCCTTCCAATGGTACTAAAATGACTAATGCACATAGAATAATTAAAAACAATTAAATGCTCCAAGAAACAGCCAAGTATCAACCTTTCCTCATCATTACCTGCACGGGTTAAGACTGTCAAGTTCTTGTGTCTCCACACTCAGTTCAATGTCCTCTCGTTGGAGCATTCTCTGGAAGCCTAAAAAAGGACACATCTTCCTTTAGGGACAGCTGTAGAGCAGCGAGCAGCTACTCTCCCAGAAGAGTGATTGTCACCACACCCTTCACACAGTCCTGCCGAGCGTGGCTCAGCACAGTGTGCTGTGCAGGGAGCTGTGCAAGGTGAGGCTCCTCTGCAGCCTTCGTTCCTACCTGAGCTGTGAAACCCTGCTCTCATCTCACCTGACTTGCCCTGGCAGGCAGCCTGGGCACTGCCTGCATCCAGACTGCCTACACATGGCACCTGCCCTTGTGGCAGGCAGCATCCACTACCCAGCCACCATTTTTTGTGCCGTCACTTGGCCGCAGTAAGAGCAGAGGTTCAGGCAGAGTCCGTGACTGCCAGGGCCCATCCCCACAGTAGGCAGCACCTTTAGAGCAGGGCATGTGTGCCCTGTCCAAGCTGCAACTCGTTTGCCTCACAGGCAGCTTAAAGGCATTCAAGCAGGGAAGTGTCATGGTCAGAGGGGGAATTTGCCCCCGAGACTGGCGCAGCATCACTTCTGCATGGCAGCCCACACACAGCTTTAGCATCAGGAAATGTCTCTTGCCATACAGAGCCCAGAAGGGATGTACACCTACCTAAGAGCCCCTTTATATAATGAAGGAAATAGTAATCATACAAATTATTCTGCCAAAAGTGGCATGCAAAATTATCAGAGGAGGCCCTACAAGGCACCTGGATTCCCTGGAATTGTATTTACCAAACCAGTCTCAGTAATAACACCATCTAGCTAGGTTTACAACTCTGCTGCTTTTCTCAGTGCCACCTCAACTACTCACCTGTTTCTTGCAAGTTCAGCTGCCTGAAGCATTTCAATTCTTGCTACAGTCAAAATGATTTCTCTAAACCTAGGAGCTTTATTTTTTTCTAAAAACTCTCAAAGACTAATTTTCTGCAAAATACTCAGAAAACACAGCTTGAGAAGCAAAATTCAGGTGGGTTTAATGGTGCCTCCACCTGTGCCTCATTTTAAAGTCACTGTTTATTCAACAGAATCAATGCAAAGGAGAATTAGCGCAAGTTATCAAACACTTTAAACGTCATCATCTCAAAAAGCAGAAGTTTAGGAGAGTAACACTGCTGCCACTTGGACTATTCTCCTACTTGCTTCACCTTAAAAGCCATGGGATTTCTCACATTATATGCTGTCAGAGAAGACAAAATGAAAATAACTTATGTAACTTAGTAGGGAATTCCATGTTTCTAACCCTGAAAGCACTAGGACTTTAAGGGATAGTGCAGGAAATGGTGAAGTAAATCAGCAGCCTTGCCAGCAGCAAGTAAAAGGCCCATGTAATTTTTGACATTTGCTCACTGCCTGTCCTTTCCCCCAGAATTTTGCTTGGGTCTGGATTTAATTCTAGCACTCGCACTCAGCCTAGCTCAGGAAGTTCCGGCAGCTCCCATTCCACCAGACATAACCCCTGGCCAAATGCAAGGACAGCTTAACTTGCAGAGGACGAACACAGAACCTTTTCAGAAGATTCTCCCCAGACTCTCAGTTGTTCATTACATTCAGGGTCCCTCAAAGCAGCCCGAACACCTCTCCAGCTAAAGGAGCACAGGGCTTCTGGACCCTGGGCTGCTCCCATTGCACGACTGGTGCAAAACAAAAAATCCCAGAACACAGCTGTGCCAAGATACACTCCTCAATGGCAGGGCTGAGACCAGCCCCAGTTCTCTTCACACCTTACACTCCTCAATGGCAGGGCTGAGACCAGCCCCAGTTCTCTTCACACCTCTGTCCTGGTGGATGTAACTCCAGGGATGTGAGAGAGCAGAGCTTCCCCATTTGCAGCTGTGAGCTGGGAAGTAAAGCGGGCAAGGGAGGGAGCCCAAGAAGAGCGGTGCATGTGTCACTGCTGGGCAAACAGCCAGTACAGGTCCCCTCACCACCTGAGTGCCAGCCCAGAGCCGGTGGCAGGAGACAGCCTTCCCCTCTCAAGGCACAGGGATGGTGAGCAACCAGACTGAGGACCTGAGCAAATTTCCACATAATTCCACAAATTCCCCAAAATCTGTCTTTGTAAAGAGCCCCTAGAACCTACCACTAGACCTACAGTTCCTAGAGACAAAAATGTGCTTCATGTCGCACCTGCACTAAGCTTCCTCCTGGGCCTCTAACAATGCAGTCAAACACTCCTTAACGAGGACACTCTCTACTCCTGTCGATATTTGGTTAAAAAAACCAAACAAAAACAAAACAAAAACCCACAAAACAAACAAACAAAACAACTTGGGAAAAGCCAATCATTCCCATATCCATAGGAGACCTTTGCACCTCACCAGGAGCACAGCCACACAACTGATTTGCCTTTTGTCAGGACAGGCAGGTGGGAAACCACAGCAGAGGGGACACGACTAGGCAAGCTCCTGATGTGGACTTCTTGTAAGCAGAAAACTCTTCCCAGCTGCCTGTCCCCACCACTGCTTTGGAGGTGTCACCTCCACTGTGGTGCAAGCAACCACCCACAGCTGTGTCCTCTGAAGGAGAGGAACACAAGCAAGAAAATTTGGGAAAGCAGTAGCCAGTGAACTGGTTACCATTTTACATCCATAGGCTTCTGTGGGCGAGGTGACCACAGTGACCTCCCACTGCTGGCTGCCACAACGAAGAACAGATCGTGTTCCTGCAGCAGCAGCATGACTCTTGTGAAAACTCGTGGTAAAAGCAAGAAATGGTTTGGTTTGTGACCTACCTTCGCCAAGGGAAGTCCGTCACAGAAGAACCATGTTTATGGGAACACTGCTCCAGCATTCTGTGACAAGTTGTAGACCTCAGAAACCACCACTGGCTCATGAATTGTCCCAGGCAAAGCACAACACTGCCCTGTCCCAGAAAAATAAGCTGAATTCTGGGAGTAAGATGAACTGGAGGGTCAGTGTCCCTTTTATTTTATGTCACATCATAACAATGAATATTTAGAAGATAAATAAAACATTTTTTTCTCTGCTTAGAAAAACCTTCTGAGGTTCCTGTGGTACTTTGGGTTGATGGTGATGAAAGATGACATGCACAGCTTTTCACTTCGAGAAAGGGAACATGGGTAACTCACATTTTCTAAACTACTGACAAGTAACTCACCTGATGACACAGGAACAAACAAATCAAGCCATCTGTACCAATCTCACATGAACAACTTAAATTTGAGATACAAAGGATTTCACAAAGGAAAGAGCCAAGTGTCTGAAGCCATTGTGATATTGCACATTTTTTCTTAACAGCTTTAAGCATCTCCAGCTCTTTTATCCAACATCCTACAAGGCATCTTAAAACATTCTGTATTACAGAATACTATCTGAATGTACCCTCTAGCATCCTCAAAGGATTGCTCCAGTTCAGCATCTGCTTAAAACATTGAGCCTTCTTGCCTGCCTTTTTTTTCCCCTTTCCTGCTTGGGGCTAATCGGTCTACTTGTTCCTCCAGAAGAGCAATATGCTTCTCAGAATGCCTTAGGTATTGGAGAGACCCTTCAGTCCACCCTCAACTACTCATAGTTCTACCTCTTGGTTCACTCGTCAGTCAAGAAAGCAGACATCAAAAAAAGGCATTCCCTTATTTTCTGTCAGAACATCATTCAGCCCAAGAACCGAGTAAGATGATTCACCGAGATTAAATTACATGCTTATTTTCAGACGTTCCCAATCTATCTTCCCAGAAGCTGTCTGCACATTCCTCCTTTCATTTGAACAGAAGCCCTCTGCAATGGGTACACAACTCTTCTGGTTAGGTTTCAGAGCTTCTGTTCCATCTCCAAATTCTTTTGATCTCTCAAATTGTTGACTTTTCCCTTTTTGACAACTTTTTCACTCAATGGTGATTCTCCTCTCCACTTCTGGCCTCCCCTTGGTCCTGTTCTCAGCTACAGCCTTCCTCAGAGACTGCTTTCCATCTACTTCCATTTCAGAGGACCAAAATTTAGCCTCTTACTGATCTTTCTTATGGCCCTGTGAGCAACATCAACTGCACTATTCCAACCCATAGAGCTGTGAAAAAAACAACCCGCTGGTCTGTGCCTGCTTCCTACTCACAAGGTACCCCTTCCTCTCTCACTAGCAAAAGCATCCCTTGCTTTGAGGTCAGTTTGGAAACACATACCCAACATAAGCATTTTTTTTTTCACACGTACTATTTACTCTGTGACTATCAGCCTTGAACAAAAGTGTTCAAGTGTTTTGGGATGCTTATGGTTTTCTTTCTCCCCAACAAAGTATTAATAAACCCAAGGGGAAAAAAACCACAAGCATCTTTGTAACAGCTACTGTATACTTGGAGCTAGCTAATGATGTCATCACATGGGTACAATACCTCTTGAAAATGCCAGCAATCCCAGAGTCCCATGGAAAGCAGCCAATAGGGGCCATGTCTATGCTTTCAAACTGCTTTACACCACCTGCTGCTCCAGAAACAGTAATTTCATATTTTGTAATAAAAATCTGAAGTGGAAGGTTTTTTATGCATCAACACACTCCATTTCATTTGTGTTGCCCTCTAAATATTGGGACCAGGCTGGTGTTCCTTACCTGTGAGCTGCCAGTGAATCCACTTGTGCTTTGTCTCTGAACACTGGACTGCCCTGAAGTACGGGGCTCTCAAACACAGCAGAAGAGAAAGGAGAGAGCACAAGTGGAGAAGACTGTGCAACTTGATGCTTTGCACAGAACTGCTGGCTTAAAAATAGTGGCTTGCACGGAGGCTGGGAAATTTGACTTGTCGTAAAATGCAGCTTTTCCCCCAATAATCCAACACATTTTATGCAGAAAGAACCTAATGAAAAAGTTACCTCTTGCTTTGTGTCCAGGTCTTGTGACAGATCGATTCTTCAAGGACAAATCCCCAATGAATTCCAGCATTCCCGGTGGAGCTGCTGAGATACACTTGAGGTAGCCCGGCATGGGAATATGGCAAGGAAGAACAAAACCAAGCACAGGCCTGGTCAGAAACTCTTTGGGCCTGAGAAGGAGTGAATGGGGGGGATGCACTCCCACTAGAATAACAGGATGTTTAAGAAGGCTCCAAACATCACACACGCTCTGATGCCTCCAGTTGGATAAACGAAGACACCACAAAGCTCTCCAAAGCACGAGAATGCAGCAACACATTTTCAGGGATTACCATGAAACCTGCAGGGTACCAGTGTGTGGAAATCCCCCCAGTGAGAGATTTGTATCCTACAGTCAATAGCAAACCACTTTTTGCACCTTACCAGCACAGGCTGTTTCCTAAAGGATAATAATGCCCAGTTGATTTCATTAAAGCTGAGTCTTCAATAGGACTGAGGCAGCAATTTATGCTAAGGTTTACCACTAAGGACTTTTAAGAGGTTTCAAAATACAAACCTAAAAACTGTCTTGGCTTTCCAACTGGCTTAACTTTTTGTAGAATGCACCCATTTATACACAGCATTTCTGACAGCAGGAATCTCAAGAATGCAGCATGGTGGCAACGTAGTAGCTGATTAGCTCTGTGGAGAAAGTTTCTCCAAGTTGGACTTTTGCTCAGTGTACAACATGCACAATACAAAAATACTCTGGTGGTCCTTCACTTCAGCCATAATAAGAGATCTCCTACATTTTAGCTAAAATAAACCACACACAAACCAGAGAGAGAGGGAGAGAGAGAGATGGCAGATACACTGAGAATCTGCAATGTAGATAATCAAACCCTTTATTGTCTAAGTTACATTAGACTCGCAACACCATAAAAACCTGTTAAGAAGAAACAGTAGATTGGTAGAGGTAGTAGAAAGTCCCTGCAACAGTCATAAAAGGGCTTTACAGGAGTGTGTCATGCCAAAAAAAAATTATCACGTTCCTTAAAAGAGCTGATCAAAGCCCTTTTGACTAAATAAATAAGAACACAACTCATTTTAAATACTATGGTCTAACTAAAATAACAAATCAATACAATACAATGATAAAGAAAAAAAACCAGAAATTGTGGGATTCACTTTCAAAACCAGATGGTCCTTAAGGTTGGTTTTCCTGCACCCACTCTTATTTCTTGTTTAATTAAGTGAAAATCTCACTTCTGTGCTATACACAGCATATAATTATTTAAACTGATTTCCTCTACTGTTGTTCTTCATGAAGCTAAATTATGATTGTAAACTTTGCTGATTAGTACCCTGGTAATGGCAGTGACAGCACTAGTTTCTCTGGCAAGGATTTGGGAAGAAAATTCCAGAAAGAAGGTTTTGGATCTAAATATTAACTCAGATTTTCTAGTTCAGCTTGCCAAAAAAAATACAATTAAAAAAAGGGAGAAATTACAAACGTACACTACACTTTTGTGCCATTTTGGGTATAGAAGAGATTTTAATAACTAAACCACAAACAAATAGGTTAAGCAACTAGCTGTTGTGCATTCCTGAACTGTCACCATTACTTTCTCTCATGGAAAATATGACTCAGAAAAGCAACCAAACAAAAGGAAAAAAAAAAAAAAGAAGAAAAAAAAAACCAAAGAGAAAGCTAGTGCAAACCCAAAA
>WBMY01018589.1:1150420-1179744 GCA_013397315.1 Donacobius atricapilla
AAATAAAATATTAAACAACACAACGAATTTTTTTTTTTTTTTTGGTGTACAATGGAATGTGTCTATGCAACCTCCCTCAAAATAACTTCACAGAACAGTTAATGACAGTCACTTTTAAGTACTTGCACAGACATTCCTAACTACACCAAGACTTAGAGAGAACTCTGGTTTACATCTCGTGTAATAGCATAAGGAAAATCTAGTCCGCCAAAAAATGTAAGAAAGTTAATTTGCATTGTTGCAAGTGTTGCAAAGTAACAAAACCTGTCAAGTAATTTAAAACAAGTAACAAGTAGTATCCAGCCAAATTATTGACTAGATTTTTTTAGAAGAGAACACACCCCCCCACCCACCTGTTAGAACAGAACTGTTAGAACAGAAAGAACATGTTTTAAGGTTTTTTCTGCCTTTTTTTTTAAACAAATCTTTTGTCAGAAGCCATTTCTACAAAAACAGCACTATTCCATTACTGTATTAAGTAAACTGTGGTCTCACCTGTATTAAAGGTTAGAATCATTTCTGTACATGTAAAATTATTGCTTTTTTGAAAAATATATTTAGCATGCTAGTTGTTTTTTAACTCCATTTCCTGCCTTTACAAAATGTTACATTAAAAAAAAACTAGTAAAGCTTTTGCAAAAAACTTTCACAGAACATTTTCTTTCAAGGCAGCAGTAACTTTTGATAATGCATAAAATTATATGTGCAAAATCTGAAACTTTCAGAAATATTACCATCACACATAGTGTCACAGCAATAAGAAAAGAAAATATTTATATCTGTGGAATACGTTTTTAATTGCTTACACTGCATGGTTTAACAACCTGTTATGTGCCACAACCCCACCTTGAAAACTTGCAGTTAAAGAGTTACTGTAGAAGAGGTATATAAAGCTTTTTTTTTTTTGCCTTTTTTTTTCTAACACCACCAGTGATCACCAAGTACAAGACATGACACATTTATTTGAACATTAACCCGCCACCACAAAAGAAGTTCCTCATCTTTCCAGAACATCAGCGGGCCCAAGGAGGAGCGGCAGCTGGTCTGCTGAACCAAAGGCAGGAGCAAAGAGCACCTTATGGCCCCAGGGCTGCCTGAATCCGTTCAGTGACACCTTTTCTCTTCTCAACAGACACATCAGCAGTGTTAGACAGCTGAATGTTTTATTTTTTTCCTTTTTATTTTTCATTAAGTGAAGACTTCCTTTGTGACCAGGTTGAAGAAAGTAGCCCTGTTACAAAAAAAAGGTCCTGAGAGTAAAACACAGAAGCCTGGGTTTTTTCTTAGTGTTCAAATAGCTTTTCTTTCCCAAAGCAGAATAGAAGCTTTTCTCTGGAAGTGTTTCAATTTCCGTATTCACATACTATTAATGGTGCGCAGTCAAGAGCAAGAGCACTCGAAATGCAAGTGGTCCCCAAACTGTAACGAAACAAACCATTGCAGAATGACCGTCTTTCTCTTTAGTCGCTTTAATCCTTCATCGAGCATTGCTTTCTCAGCACCGAATGCCACCTTTTCCCTGCACCCCCCATTCTTCCTCTCTCTGTTGCTGTTTTTTTCTTAATTTGCTTTTCAGCATGACAGGCAGTGGCAGTTTCATTAATTAATACTTCTCCAGCCCTCAAATCCACTGCTGTTTTTCAAATGTATCAAATAGTCATTGTGAGCATCAGGGAGGTTTTTGTTACAGTGCTTAACTTCTTCATGCTGTCCAAATCACATAAAGTTTAATTTTTCCAGTGTCTCAAACTTCTCTTGATTAATATAGATGCCTTGTGCCGCCACAGCGCTTGCCAACTCCACTGTTTATTATAAAGGAAATAAGGAACCATGGGACTGATTAGTATGTCAATTTATATATATCTTGTGTAGCATCTTCATTTATTTTAGGATGATTAACAGCGCGGAGGCATCCCCCCTCCTGGCAGCGCGCTGCTCCCAGCCTCACGCAGAAGCTCCGGGTGCGGCGACGGCTGGCAGGGGGATGCTCTGGAGCACGGGGGGCTGCCGGGGCTCCTCCACCCGCGATCTAGGTTCCCTTCCGGAGATGCAGATTGTGGGTCACCTCTGCGCTGCCGTGGTCTCTCCCCTGCAAGAAGGACAAGACGGGGAAAAGCTCATTCTTGCCCCTGCTCCCAGGCATGACCCTCCAGCAAGTTCTGCCGGCATTCGTTACTCTTTATTAGCATAATGTACATTCATCTTGACCCACCACGTGAGAACACTCTGGGGTTTGGGGGTTTGTTTTTAAGCATCTCCACCAAGAGCAAAGCATGTCAGGCCCATTAAGAAGTCCCTGATGGACTAAAACAAGAAGTAAGAGGATCTGGCAGAGCAGTTCAGAGAAGGCTGAGGACAAGGAGGGAAAGAAGAGACCTCCAAAAAGTGGAAATTATGTGCTAGCCAAAACAGATTCACAACTAGATCACTGCTTTAAAAAGGCTGAAGTTTGAGGTCACAGAGGCAGCTAAATGAAGAAAAACTGAATTCTTGTGCAGGTCTGTCAAATGCTAAGGCGGCTTTTTTCCCCTTCTGTCATTTTCCTTTTATTTTCTTAGACAATTTTCATGAATAATTACCACGTTGAAAAAAATATAGCAGGGATATTCTAAAATCAAGTGAAATTAAAGATAACATCATGAATAAGTGGGAGCCTGCAGCTCCCAAGAAAAGCTTTAAAATGACATTTAGAACATCACTGTCGGAACAATGCAGTTTACAATCCTGATCCTAAAACAACATGGCAAGATTAATCTTACATAAATGCATTATCCTTAAGCTAAAGTCTTGATGAAGTGAAACAGACCATTTTAAATTAATGCAACATAAAATACGGCACCCATGTAAAATCCAAGCAAGTTTCAAGCTGTGCCTATGGCAGCCCTCGAAATAGCTAAAGAAAGCCCAGCTCTGGTTGACATAATGTATTAAGTGCATCTCTTTTGTTAATAGATTTAGAAAATTCCTAATTAAACCTGGCCCGAGATTCATGACATTTACCAGTCAAAGTTTGGTTTTAAGTCGGAAAGATTTGCAACAAAATTAAAGAAAAAAAAAGCTGCTGTACAGACCGCAGTATATTTGAAATGTAGGAAACAGTAACTGAGTGAGAGATGTGATAAAACTTCCTTAGTTGGATGCTGAATTTCCCGCAGTAAACTAAGAAAGATGCTTTACATTTTTGCGCGGCTGCATCATGCCTGAGAGACACAGCCACAGTTCCAGGAGGAGGCATTCATCACTGGGACGCCTCATATCGAACCGGCTCCACGCACACGGGGGAGCGTGGCACAGCTTCCCCGGGCTGGGGAGTAGGGAGGCGAGGAGAGGGCAGGGCAGGCACCTCGCCCCACTTTGCCTGGGCAGAAACTGGAAAAAGGGGTGCAATTAGGGGCACTCTTTTGGGATGGACAGCCTGCGAGGTGGTGAAAGCGTGCCCTGCACGTCGTGGACCACACAGCACAAGGGATCCAGGAAAAGGACAATCCACCCTCCCCACGCCTGCAAGGACAGCGCAGAGGGGCTGGAGGTGGTGGGCGGCTGGGCCCCTCTCAGGCACAGCTGTGCTCCCTGTTTCACCAGCAAACAGGACCTGAGCTTCACATGTGCCAAAACCCACCCAGGGGCTCACTCTCCTGTGCTCACACCAAGGTATGGGCAGATTTTGACCGGGCTGAAATAGAGTTGGATTGAATTCTTCCTGAAATAAAAATCTTTTCCCTTCTAAAAAGTAGGCTTTTCTTCACTTTCATTGAAAAGCAGCAGATCTTTACGTGAAACCTACAGTTTCCATGCCAAAAGCTGCTCTCACAGAAACTTCCCGCGCTTTTCTTCTGTTAACAGGGAAAACTTAGTTTGTGCGCATGTTAACATGCTGGAGGACAGATCACTGCATGACATTGAAGTAAACTGCAAGGAGCATAGATACCACTGCAGTTTCCTAGCAAGGGACAAGTGTTGGGATAAGAACTACAGCTCCTAATCCTGCCTCTAATGCTCATAAAGTAACAGACATACAATACATGCATATTACTCAGATGCCAGTACAGCAGCCTCCATGGTTCCTTGATTGTTTGCATTATAATCTCCATATGTATGAACGAGACAAATTAGGTTGCCATTTATTTGTTCATTATCTATTATTTTGATTAATGGAATTCTTGTTCTCAGAATAACTATTTAAAAATAACATTTGCAATAATGAGGAGTGAACTATTAATCATGATCTTTGGAAGAAACTCTGCAAGGAACTGAGGCAAGACATTTCATATGAACAAATGTCATAAATAGGACTTCTAACAGATAGTGGCAGAATTTTGAGTGCAAGGAAACGCAAACCAGCCAAACTCAGAAACCAATAGCTTAAATTACTATTTAATCTGGGTTATGTTTTTTTTGCCTCCTCCCCTTCTCTGTAAAGTTGCTTTAGGACAAGCAGAGCTATAGTGTTTCTGGACTATAAAAACATTACAGGTAACAGATGTCCCCAGCTTTTCCCCCAAGCTCCTTTACAACACACATAGAGACATGTATATAGTGTTTTTTTGATGGTTCTTTCTAATCTTTCTATCCCCCAAGTTTGGGCTATTCACATTTATGTTACTTCAAGTATTGAATGCTGCAAGAGATATTTTAAAATACTTGCAGTGGACAAAATAAAGGTTTATGGACCCCTTAATGAGGGGTCAGACAGTACCCTTGTCACACAGTAGATACAGGACCTACTGCACACCTGTCTTTTCAGCGAATGAGGCCCAAAAAACTGTGGCGTCCAGAGCTGTTTCACAAAAAATGGCTGATCACTGCCTTCAAGCATGGGGAAAAAGTCAGCCAGAGAATTCAAAATACCAAGAGTTTGTTTTTTTTCCCCAGGCTGCAGCTTCTAATTGATTTTCTGTAAAGAAAAGGCTGTTTTTCTGGAGAGGACAAAGGCTGGAGTTTTGGGGGTTTTCTTGTTTCACTCACACAGAAGACAGAGAACTTGGTGTCTCTGGCTCCAGTGCTGCAAATATGGTTCACATACATATACACTCAATTAGAGAGAGCTCTCCCTCATTGCTAACCAGGAAATCATGCCTTTTGAACACCCAATTTCTTGTCCCTTAAAATTTTTGGAGTGCATTGACTGACACTGATAGAGCACAAACTCTATTCCTAAAGTGGGCCGAGTTTTTACAGGGCTTTAGAAACGCAGAAGGAGAAGTCAAACGTACGGCGTACGTGTTAGAAACTGCTACCACTGCTGTCACCACCGTGAAAAAGCAGGCTCCAGACTGACTCCTGTACCGCTGGGAATTGGGCTTCTGGCTGCAGCATCAGGCAGTGCCTCTGAAATGACCCCACGCTTTAGGAGAGCCTTGCTTTGAGACACACGTGCTTGCAGGGCCCCTTCTGAAGGGGAGCCAGCTTTTGTCTGGCCATGTATATGCAATTGGAGTGTGCTCCCCAAATTCATGCCTGCTAAACCGTGTCTCTGGATGTCGCTTAAGAGTATTCCAAATTAAGATAAATGTTCATTGTGGATAAGCAAGTTTATTTATGAATATACTGGGATATTTAGCATTTATAAAAATATTCAGAATATTCAATATGTTTTATATGGCAGCTTTTCAAGAGTCTCTATATGACTTAGCACAGATTATATTGACTTGGCGTATGTAATGAGCATTTTCTGTCCTTTAGATGAAGAAGAATAGAAAATATTCCAAAGTTCATGGGAAATTCATTATACGTAAAAATGTCATGTTGTTGGGGTTTTTTTGAAGCATTCAGGTAGAAATAAGAAACCACAATAAATAATGTTATGAATGAACATCTTATTTCCCACATTTTATTTATATTTTATTGGTGCTGATAATAAAGCATGAAACACAGCCCAGTGCTAATAGTAGCAAAACTGTGTGTGTTTAATCTTTTTACACACTCCTATAGGTGACCTCCTTTTCAGAGATGCTGAACACCTGCACCTCCTGTTGGTGGTTCATTACCCAAAAATAGGGTTCTTATTTAGGTGTCTAAATATAGATTTAGCTGGTTCGTTTTTGAAAAAGCCTGGCTTTAGACCCTATTTTTAACATGCAGAATCAGAATTATTCAGTGATAAAACTGCTATTCAATATAGCACTGTTGTAAGCTACCATGCTGGGGGATTTTAAAAGCCCTATCTAACATTGTTTCCTAAAGGAAACCTATAGAGATGAGCTTCTGGCTGACTAGAAAAGGGAACAGAGGAACCGTGAAATACTAATGTTAATATTTTTACTCTTTAGCAGATTACTCAGGGGAAGATATTTTACCTGTGAGGTGGAAACATTATTTAAAGTGAATCATTTCCACTTGACATCAAAAAAAACCCCTTTCCTTCTCAAACTACTGTACATGGTAACTATTGTTTCTTGCTCGGAGCATGTGCATGGCACTTCTGTAACTTGAACTGACTTTACACCATAAACTCTCATGAATAGATCTGTCCCCAATTAAGAAATGAAATGAAGACATGGAGTGACAACGTTTAAAGTGGGAAATGGTAATGTTAACGGAATGCTGCAGGCACCGTTCTCACTGAGAGCTCATTTCTGTGCTTCTAAAGGCCCCCACAACTGCCTGTGGAAATGAGAGAATTCCCTCCGTAACGCCCAGGGACTATGCAGGTGGAGTCTTCTGGGGCAGCACAATGCCTGCCTGCCATGAGAGCCGGCAAAACAGCAGACAACTGAATAATCCCACCCGACACAGACGCTGACAAATTGAGACAAAGGCTGGTGCTGAGGAGCAAACAAGACAAAAGAAATGGAACGATCTCCTGCAGAAGTGATCACACTGCATCTTCTGTGGAATAAATACTGACTGGCACGAGATGAAGCCATTCAAGAAGCCAACCCCTACTCAGTGTTCTGCTGCATTGAGAGATGCTGTAATTTAATCAAATGCATTGAAGGCAGATGGGCAGATAGAGAGAGCAAGCTACCTTTGCCATGGAAGAAGTTAGTGAATAAATTCTGACATGACAATAGTTTACAAGGACAAGATTATGAGTCGATTCATTGTGCAGTAATATAACCCAAATGACAAAAAGAGTCCAGATGTGGTCTGAGCTGCCACATTTCTTCTTGGATATATATGTCCATTCCAGAATTTTTTGGAAATGTATTTCCAACTTTGACGTTATACTGCCTTCTAGAAGAAAGCCCAGATTCCTTCAGAATGTGATCTCAACTACACATGAGAGAAAAACATGAGCATGACAAGATGAAAGAGCTAAAAGATTAGAAGATGCTTAGGTTTACTAAATCCATGTTACTAAACTGATGAGAACCAAAGACTAGCTAAACAAGTTGGCAGAGCTGCAGTGTTTTACTCTGTCACATTGACTGTGTGTGTCTCTGTCATTTACTCTTGTTACGAAGAGATGTGTTCTTGTACAATTGTATCAGATAAGCATCATTAGAGACACTGCAGCATAACTTTGCAGCTACTGTCCCACAAAAGCAAAGCAAACATTGCCCACAACAACAAATGAAGTGCTACATCATCTTGGAAACTTTATGAGAATTGTTGACTACTCCTATGGCTTGGTGTCAGTTCAAACGCTCCTGTGACAGAGGCTGGGCTCTCTATGCAGCCTTTGTGCCAGAAAGATGCAAGGACACAGAGAAGGTGCCAAGAGTCTTCATGAAGGGTGCAGTCTATGAACTAGGAAGTGTAGTGGTGCCCAGTGAGAATGTTTACTGAGCAAGTAGAAACCAATTCCAAAACTTCGTAAGGCAGGGAGTAGCATGGAGATGCATTCTCTAAGCATGGCTAAAAACATCTGCAGTAGTTTAGTAAGAGAGGACAGGATGATAGGGGCTGCTACAGCGAAAATTAAACTAAAAATGAGGATTAAAGGAAAAGTGAGTGATGCTGGAGGCAGTTTCACAATGGACGAGAATAGCCCACGAGAAGGTGTGCTCTGAAACAAAGCCGCAAACGGAATGTGAAGGTCCAGGCTACGACACTATTCTCCAACGACGTAAGATACACGAAAAAAATTCAGTTTAATGATTTTCTATTTAACAGCTTTGTCATGTATAATTCAGAGCTCTGAGAAGTGTTTGTTAGGACAGGAAACTGTATACTACCAACAGGAAGGCACACTAACAGAGTCCGTGGAAACTGGTGGATGACAGCTTTTCAAGGGCAAGATACTGGGTATCAGGGTACAAATAATCTTCAGAAAAATATAGACTAAACGTTAGTTGTCTTGTTGCAGCAGAAAACACTTTGTAAAAGCAAATTTCTAGGAATTCTTTATGTACTATCTCACTATCATACGTCAGTGCATTACAGAGTTACCAATCCCACTCAGTCCCCAGTAAACCAGTAACATGTTTATTTAAACACCTGCTTTACAATTAACTGACTCTACATATATAAGATTCTGATAAAATGCTCTAAAAATTTAACAGCTGAAAATTAAGCAATACCATTATTATTTATACATCTTACAAAACACTCAGTGCTTTAGCGATGAGTATCACTGTGCAATTTTTCCCAGCTAACCCCATTAAAAACCAAACACCCAATTAATTGTAAAACATACTTGTTTTGGGGCATCTGCGGAGGTGGTGTGAACTTCAGTACCTCGGAGTCCATTAGACTCAAATACCACTGTGGGAACAAGGGGGCTTGTTAACAGATGAACATTCAAGCTTCGTTAGTGTGTGTACATTATTTGAGACCATTACAGATTAACCACGTTCAAAAAAAGACACCAGCTACTAGCCTGTGGCCGGAAAATACCAATTTACCGTAACACTTACTGTAAGAGAGTGTGCTAATGGCAGCCTAGGGCCACTGCCCTTTTTAATTCAGACTTCAGCGCTGAAGAAAGCAATCACTGACAACATTAATTATCAGTGTATGTGTAAAGGGACCCTCTTCTTGCATTACTTACCATTTGGCTTCTGTCATTTCGCATCAGACTGGCTTATGTATGCATCATTCACACTTTTGAGGAGGAACCTGCTACTCTTACTGTCTCATGCAATGCTCAGGAGGGCTCATGACACTGGTGGCTTCAGGTCCTCCAGCCTCAACCACAGACAGCATCAGGTTAAAAAAGGCTGGTAGGGATTTCCCATTTTAGGGCTGACCAGTCTGAGGAAAAATCTCATTTCCCACAAAAATGTTCCTGTCAACAACAACGATGAGGCAAAACAAAGCCTTATGTTGTGCTGAAAGGGATACTTTGATTTCAATTTGTGCTGGTGGCAACAGAATTCATTAGCATATTCATCTCTGAGTACCCTACTCTCTAATTAAAATAAACCATTTGCAAACAGACTTATCTTAGATGCATCGCAATTTTATGGAGTTCGGGCAGGGATCAGGTAAGCAGTATTTGGAGAACAAGAGCAATAGTCATAAAAATAAAAAAACTGTCTATTAGATTTAGGTACTGGAATTACTTAGGTTAATTTGGTATGTGAAATGTAATTCTTGGCATTTTGTTAGCTGAATCTGAAAGCAGGCAAGTGGAAAAGGGAGAAAGCAAGACCAAGTGTGAAAAGATACCTGCATGGGACCTCTGGTGAGTCCTGAGGTGGCTGGGTTGGGTAAAGCATTTTCCACATTCTCTGCAGACACAGTCTCCTTGGCGTGTTTGTGTCCTGAGCATCCCTGTAGTCAGGAGAGAGGGAGGGAAGGAGGGAGGGGGGGTGGGAGGGAGAGGAGAGAGGAAAGTTGAGAAGAAAACATTATGCCAGAAGAAAACATCATTAGTATGTCTAATGTGTCATTATGTGAGGCTACCTTCAGGCCCTGGATGACAACTGTCAGCCTTCATCTAGGCACTGGCTGACAGGCTAGGCACACACAGGACTGCAAGAATGCATAAATTACATTGAATTAAAAAGTGCTCCCCATGATGTGCCCGCACCAGGACTGGCATGTCAGGTGTGCGCTTTTCAGAGCAGCTGGATCCACTTCTCAGCCATCACCCAGCTTTGTCAAGCAGTACATCAGGCAAATCAAAGTGACTCCAGCGTGGCGGAGACAAGTCACATGGATAATAGGAAGTGAGTAGGACCAGAGCCCGACTGTCCCCCCCGGGCGGCAATACCTCAGAGACAAATGCAGAGCGAGCGGAGCCATCGCAGACTGATCAAACCTTTCGCCCCTGCCTACCTGCCTGCCGGTGCTGCTTTGACCCCGGACCTCTGAGGCACAGACGAAAGACATCTGTGAATGAAAGTGTCATTCCGGACATTTTGAGCTGGTAGCAGCACAGCAGCCTTCCCCCAGCCCTGGGTAAACATGTTTTCTAGGCCATTAGCATTTGTGGAAAACCGCTCAAACCTCTCCTTTTTCTCCAAAGGTCAGTTTACAGCATCTGACTTAAAGGGCTGGTCTTTGTCTTTTTGCTGCTGATCAAAAAAGACACATTTGACTTTTATTGGGCTTTTTTATTATTAAAAAAAAAAGAATGTTTGAACATCATCTTTTCTATTTTGGTAAAACACCCTCTTTGGAAGAAAAGAGTTGATGTTTCCATTTGCCACTGGAATGCTTTGGCTTTTAAAGAAATTTTGAGAGGGATGTCAACAGAAGTGAAGTTTCAGCTTTTCTTTCATATGTCCCCTCCCCAGCTGCAGCATTTAAAAATAATAAAATTGTGACCAAAAAAGTGGCAACAAAAAAAACCTCCATACAACTGAAAAATCAACTGCAGGATGCCACAAGATTCATCCAAACCATAGATGCTGCATCTGAAAATGAATGCAGAAGAAGACAGCTACCATCTATTCTGCTGGTATGACACCAAGCATCCTGGGATGGTTTTCACCAGACCATATACTGCAAAGAAACGTCTTGCTGCAAAAAAACCTCCAAACAAACGCCCCACTCACAGATTGTTTTCTCCTTTTATAATAGCACCTCCTGCAGATGGCAGCACAGTCTGCATAATGCACCTGCTGAACACTCATTCACAAAATTAAGTTTCTGACAGTCAAATACAAAATCATGATTTGGGGAAAAATCCAGCTCAAGTATACACACATACATTTAAAAAAAACAAACAAACAAAAAACCCCCGAAATCCAAGAAAAGAAAACCTTGACAAAATTTTAAAAAACATATATATGTTCTAAGTATCAATGAGAACCTTACTGAACTGTAATGGGACAGGTTTGCCCTGTAAGGCAGTCAAGATTAAAGCAGGATTTCTGAGCTGTTAGGAGCATTTTTCCCCTCACTGCCCAGAACTGTAGCTGCAAGCTAGAAAGCAAAGCTAAAGGAAGTGTGTGGAGGAACCAGTTGTGGCCTTTGCAGTGCCATGCTGACTGCTGGACAGGCAGGGACTGGCAGAGCAGCTTTGTGAGGCCCAGGAGAGCTGTGTGCCTCAGGTCATGGTTCCGACACCTCTGAAAAGACATTTAATCCCTCTATAACCCACATCTCCTTCTGTTGAAGGAGAATACACTTATCTCAGCAGCCATCACCAACCTGATTCAACAGCTGTCATGGAGGCACAGCTCCCACCCGTAACGGAAGGTTCAGGATGCTGTTTGCATATACACCAAGGGTGAGTGGGTTAAGACTTCCACCTAACCCCTCCCTAGCACTCACTTTACTTTCAGTTGTTGAAAAAGCAGGTGGAAAAAAATGGATTGCTTCCAGGTGTACTTGTCGTTGTTGCCTTTCTCAGGTAGCACCATAAGGCTTTTGATAGTTCAGAGCTTTGAGCCATGGGCATGGCTGCCGCAAGGCAATACCCCCGCGTCATCATACAGGTTATCCTCTAGGTAAACAAAAGGGGCTGGAACTCTACAGGTGTTCCCAAATTAAGGAAAATGAACACCACTGTGTGAATGGGAGATCCTGTGAAACCCATGCCCAAAGCTGGCCTCAAAGGAGCCCCCAAGAAAGAGTGCATCTGCTGCCATAACTGACCCTTTCCTAATATATAAATGGCATGAATAAAATAAACAACCTCTATTAAATATAACAGTAAGATTCTCTCTACAGGTATTTGGGAAAACTGGGCAGTGTGAAAGAAACCTAGCCTAAGCACAGCAAGCTTCATGTTTGCAGCTGTATCACAACAGTACGCACGACAACTCTCTTCCAAGGTCACACTGGAACAAACACAAACATAAAAGAAGGGATCCCCAAAACCAAATGCAGCCACTCAAAAGGAAGTTGAACACTCCACTACCACACACTAAAATAATTTAGTGTGATCCAAGATGACATCATATACCAAAAAACCCCAAGTAAAGTTTGTTGGGAATATTCAACTGAGGTTTTGGAAAAACATGACAAATAGTATACCTAAGCGAGATTTTCGGACGTTTTTTAATGTCATGATTGCCATGTTCACATTAGAGTCTTAAGGCTAAATGGGATGATGCATCCTGACTGAGAGGAGTCAGCCTATTTAGAGCCATATGTTATTTCAGATGAAGTTCAATTACCCTCCTCTGTTTGCTGTTGGTAGGATCTCATTCTTTTTGCCTGAAGCAGCTTTTTATTTGAGTGCTATGAAAAACTGCCATCATGCCAATTGTTTGGAGAAACATCAGCAACCCGGAAGTTGTATATAAACCGGAGACAAGCTATGTTAAAAAATAAAAAAGAGGTTTCAAATTCTGAAAACTTGATTGCTGTAACACTTGGAATGAAAGAAGAGGTTTCAAAGCAGAGACAGGCACTAAATAACTTCCAGTTGTCCTAGGATGACTTTATGATGCTTGTACCCCAAATTCTCTGTTCTCTTTATGCTGGATATTAAGTTCTGCATCTTTATGACTGGTTCCTAGAGTGAAGAGGGGAGAAGAAGTGCAGAGTTTGTATGCAGAAACTGCACTTGCTGCCCGGCATTCTGCCCTGGACTGTGTTGTCTGCAGTATGGACAGTGGGAGAGAGCTCTCCTTTGCTTTTCAGTTAGGTTTTTTTTAGCTAGCTGAGGCAGAGAAGTTCCCCAGACTGTGGCTTTTCTTTTTCTTGTAATTGATCTGCCCTGCTCCAGAGTGAAAACCCAGAAAAACACCGGGAGCTCACACCTGCGACCCAGCAGGGCCCGGGACAAGGCATTTTCCAGCACAGGAGGGACTGATAAGGGACTAAGAGAGCCGAACTACCCCCCATGACAAGGACTTTCTGCATTTGCCATCTCTTCAGAGCAATGAGAGGTTTTATTGTTTAACATTATTCAATTTTTTATGCTTGTGAATACTTTGCTTGTTAAATAAACAAGTTTTTCCACTTTACTCCAAGGAAATCTTTTCCTGAAACAGTAGGGGGAGGGGACACTTGAATCTGCTTTCTAGAGGGACTCCTATGGAATTTTCCTCTCATATTTGCCCTAAAACAGGACACCAGTTAAAATGTCCCTAGAAATCACTGCCCAGCAAAAATATTTTGCCAATAAAATCCCTTTTTAAAAAAGCAGGTAAATAGAGACCTCTTTAAAAACCACGCCCATATTTTACTTCGTTCTGAAAGTCATCGTGAATTTTCTGCTCCTTGCCTTCACTAAGTCATCTTCTATTTCCTAGCTTTTACTGCTTTTCTCTTATCCCTCCTAACACGGCTGGGAGCTCACTGGATCAGTAAGATTTCCGTGAGCAGGCTGACACACTGTACTATTAAATAACATCAAGGAGAGCACCCAGGTGAAGGTACCCCAAGTTGGAGGTGGAACAATTAACTGGTACTTAAGAGCAGGCAGTGGGCAGGGAGAAACTTCAGAAAACAATCCACTGGGATGGTGAAAGCAAAGCTAGCTGGACAAAAGAAACCCTAAGGAACACTGAAACTGTAGTTTTAGAAACGAAGCATGTCTTCCTCTGCTTCCCTGACAAAACCCAGGAGCCTGATGTTGGTTGCAATCATCACATAGCCCCCTAAGCTCCCCTAGCTTCGCAAAATTATCTGCTCAGTAAATAACAGGTCCCTACACAGCACCACCTCTGAAGTGACTGAGCAGAACTGAGAATGAGGCGGCTGAAAGGTGCAAGTCACTCATGGACTAGGTCAGACAGATTCTGCCTTCCTGTCTCCTCCAAAAGGCCCTTCCACCAAGCCCTGACCTAACACCGGGCTCCTTCCTTGCCTCACCTTGCACACATCTTCTGGGCACTAGACCACAGCAGTCCTTAAAACTACCAGCTTCCAAGTGTCCTGGATTTTGTACCACTTGCAAAAGCTCCATTTCACACGTGCTTTTGACAAAACAGGGCCTATTATGTCAAGTGAGGACACTGGAACACTGGCCTGGAATGTGTGCTCTTTTCACGTGGAGCTGATTTACACAACTTCTACAAAGAGAAGAAGGGTATAAAAAATAGCACTGTTTACAAGTGGTGAGAGGTAAGACTATGGCTCCAATTCTCCTCCCCTACAGACACACACATCTCATGTGTAATCAAGCAGTGTGATTTTCAGTTTCCACTGAGACAAACTAATTCTGGCAGATCATGGTTTCAAATGCAAATACGTAGGTATATTTTTATTTATATGGCCATTGAACTTTTTTAGTCCCTGAACTTTTAAACTGGCTATTTGCACAACTGATTTTTCTGCTTATGTGTATTAGCAGGCACACGTTCAGCTCTACCTCTTTTTAATGATAAGCATACAAACAGATCAAAAGACTCATTTGAAAAATACCTAGTAGCTTTGATATGGACAAGGAAGATCTTAAGACTTTTGTCAAGAAAGACAAAGGACACTGACAAGCGATTATCACTCTGTGTTGTTGGAAGACTTGTTTGCAGACAAAATTGAACAAAACCTCCAAAATAACATCATAGATAAGCCCCAGAGGATGTTTATTTCGCCTGAAGCAAAAAGATGATGATGTGTGCCAGCACCAGCATATCAGGGGGATCTTCCTGTGACAGCACATCTGTGTAACTGTAGCCTGCTTGAAGCAAGAGGACAAAGGAACAGCAGTACTCCTGGTGGAACCAGATACATTTAACTTGCGACAGAAATGTCACACAGAGCACAAGGGGGGATGCTGCAATGTTAAGAGAGCAGTAAACAAACCCATTGAAGCCTATCCAGCAATGATAAAAACAGTGAACTTGTAAACCTAACTGTTAGAGAAGGAAAAAACTGGGGAACTGCATGTCATGGCTCTGAACAAAGGAACAAACAAAACACGTCCTCAGCTTGTGAAAATCTTACCTGTGTGATCTACGACAGGGCTGTTGGCACCACAGGTTTGGTAGAGTGAGGCAAGGTCCTTTGGAATGTATGTTTTAAAGATATTTAAAATGTCCAAATGTTTCTCATGTCCATTTGATCCCAGATCCTGTTTGCTGGAGTGTAAAGCCGGAGGAACTCCCACAGCGCCAGGCTGAGGCTGCAGCACTGGACTGGCTCGTGCTCCTGCTGTGCAGTTTGCCAATGTCCTCATCTCATTTCCAGCCTTCACGTGAGGCTCCCTCTGAGGCACTGCCGGCTCTTCGTGTTTAGGGTACTGCTCAGTTTTACACAGAGGGTGGTACTGCAGCGGGGGGTTGTATTTGGCCTTCATGGAGTCGGATGCACAGTGCTTACCTGGAGAGGCAAAACCAGTATTTCCTTGGGGAACCACACACTTTTCCACTTGCTTACTGTTGGTGGGCTGCATGCTAGGCCTGGATATGACTGTTTGAGTAGGTGTTACGCTTCTGCCATAGGTTCCCATGTGCATAAGTTTGGAATTTGCTTCGTGTTTGCTTTTTTGTTGTGCTGCTATGCTGTATTGCTCCTGGGAATGGTTTAACTTGGGTTGTCTGTACCCATCCAGACCTGACACGCGGGAACCACAGTGGCCGAGTGCATGAGTGTCCTTTGATGGATGCGTACTCCCGCACTTTCCAGCCATCCCAACAGAAAGAGAGCTGGGTTTGGAACCTGGCAATGCACTTGGCACTTGAGTACGTGTAAATCTGGCAATGGGCAAAGGCTGGCATTCCTTACCACCGAGAACAGGAGGGGGGCCCGTGCGCCCACTCCTCGCCAGAAAGACCAGGTTGTTTTTAATACTCTTGAATCCGTTTTGTTGAACCCAAGGGGGTACCATCGAGTTACAGCTGATTTTGTGCAAAATTCTTTTGTGCATCCATAGGACTTCAGGGTAGTAGGTCTTGTGACTGCAGAAAGGACACGGGTAGACAATTAAAGCAGCCTGCAAGGATGTATTCAGATATTTATTGCATGAATTACCCCTTGTTGATTTTTCACTCAAATCGAGTGGAGCTACCTCTAGAGCTTCAGCACCTTTTTCTATCAGAGGATACTCCCTGTGCAAGTCTAGTAAATTTTCTCTAGCACGACTAGCCTGCACTTCAAGTGACGTTTTCAAGTCCATGACCATGTCTGAAGATGTCTGGCCCATACCCAAAACAAAGCTAGGAATGTGACTGGAGCAAGGAAGCCCTTGGCTGTGATGAAATACTGGCATCTTTATGTCTACAGAGCCATGGTATTTTGAAAAGGGTTCCTTGATGACACTCTCCAGTGCTGACACCAGAGCAGGAATCTCTGGTTTAGATTCCCCAGCTTCACGTTCTCTGGCATTGCGGCTGCCCAGCTTTGGGAGTTCATCCAACTGCGATGCTATCATTGGAGTTTCCTCTTCAGGGAAGTTGCAGCGGTATGGCTTTCCATCTGAATGGGACAAACAAAAAAAATCACTGTCATTTGACACAGAAAGAAGCCCAAAAGACAAAGCAGAATTCAAGATGAGAAAGGACAGCAGAAGAAAAAGGAAACTTTGGTAGTACTATGGTAATGATGTGTTACAGACCAAATGTACTGTATGAGCACGAAAATCTTGAAAAAAGACACAACGGTTCAATTTACTTTTAAAGATGACTGTGGAGTCTGGATAAACTCTCTAATACTGCATGTTCATGACATTTTGAAGAAAAAACAATTCAATAACATACCCATGTTAAAATTCTGGGACTGCGAGAAAAATAAACAAATCTGCAACCATTTAATGCTTTAACAAAAGCAAAGATAATGGAGCCAGATAAAACTGACCTAGTTAAAGGTCTGTCAGTGCTTCCATTACAAGCCCCTATTTTCAAAGGGTTTATAACTCAGCAATAAAAATTGGCTCCACAAGGAAATCAACCATACATGCAGGTATAGCATACAGAATAAATTGCCCACTTAAGGGGGACTTTTTCAGTGGCCAAGTATAAAAGATAAGTTATAGAGGGTGTAAAGTTTGAATTTTCCATCCTTTAGTTTAAAGCAGATAATTTTCTTTTGGTTTATTTTTTTTCCTTTGTAAAATATGTTTATGTTTGAATCAAACTTTAGGAAAATTTTGTGACTGCTGAATCCATAGGAAGATAAGAATTCAACATTTCAGCCATTTAGATTACAGACTTCAAAACACACTTTTAATTTTCCTCATCTTCTTTTTCACTTCTCAGCTTTCCAAAGTAAATTTTACCCACCTAACATATGTCCTGGAAAGGGAACATACTGGCCAGTAATTAAAACTGTTTAGGGTGAAAGAGAAGAGTAGGATTTGTTTTGCTGGGAGTGTGGCTACATCTGCCTGTTCTCCCAATGCTGACCTCTGAGAGCCACTGATGAAGCCAATGAATCCCTTTAAATCAGTTCACAGATCAATTCCACAGAGATTTTCATCACAGCAGTAATGCTTACTGCACTGAATCCATTTAGCATGTAACTGAATTGAATCACCTGACAAACTTTCAGTTTCAATTAACACGCAGTTAATGAGCCACTGCCAGGCAAGTGTAAGGAGACCATGCTCCATCTAAAACATCACCAGTCTGAAGTGATCACCGCATCCAAAGGAGGGGTGAGAAGGGGAAAGGAGTGAACTGCTCTAGAGCTGCAAATCCTCTCACATTAGCTCAGAAAAGCCAGCCCCCCAGAAAATCGAGCGCCGTTCGTTAGCGCAGGGCACTGCCACGGGCATTATTCTGCGTGGCACAATGGAAGAACCACGCTGTTGGCTGGAGCTGCTCTGCACATAAAGTCTACTTAGCCTCACCTTCAATTCAAGCAAAAACATTCTTAAGCCGTTGTTTAATTCGAGGTAATTAGGTTAAAAATAACCCATAGGTTTGCAGCCTCGCAGGGCTGAATGCTCACTCTGCTAAGATCATGTTCCTTTCAAAGTCTCCAAGGGGGATATATTCGGGGGGGAAAAAAAAAACATCCCCACAACCCAGAAACTTGTTTTTCCAGTGTTGCAGGCAACAAGGTTTTGGAAAAAGCACATGCCCAGCACTACTAGCCAAATTTACAGTTTGAAACAAAGACACTGCATGCAGCAGTGAAATCTGACACTGCACATCTGCGTTGTTTTCAAAGCATATCTGTCAAAGCCCAAAATATTTGTGCTCTTAAATAAGATTTTAAGGTTTCTCTTTATGATCACAAGGAGTGCCTGCTTTGATCATTGTAGTAAATAATAACACAAAGCAAAAAAACAAATAATTTGGTTGCAGCTGTCCTCAGTGGAGAGAGAACCAACCTGCTGGCTGTACTGGGCAGAGGAGCGAGGTGGGAGACCACTGCCAGACCCACTCCGGGGACGACAGAGCCGGGAGGTTCTTAGTCCACCTGTGCAGCTGTGATGGAGGGGAGGGGCCACCAGCAGATACCTGCAATTCTCAGGCTGCTCTGTGTACCACAGACATTCCTGCAAACTTTCTTGCTTCGGCAAGGAGGACAAGGTCAGACAGTGAGAGGTGGCACATGTCAGATCTGGGCTAGGTCTTTAGGTCTGGACTGTTCAGTTGAGGTCTGTACTTGGGGAAGGGAGAGGGAGGAGAAAGCAGGGAGACAGCCCGAAGTCCCATGTGCCCCCATAAAGCCTGGAACTAAAAATTTTGAGGTGGCTGCAGTCCTTTTTGCCCTATTTCCTAATGCATCCATCTATGAAAAGGGATTTTTTTCAGGTGAAAAATGTAACAGAGCAGGAAAATGATGAAGGCATTTCTGAACTGTATAGATCTGTAGTTGCCCCACTGCTCTCAGTGCATTAAAATAATGAAAATGAAAACTTGTAAGGCTCTTACAAAGCAGAACCATGAGCTTCTAACACCTCTTCATAGTGTCTTTCTAGATTCAGTTCCTCTGATGCCTCACAGGAACAGTAATGAATGTACTAGGAATGATTTTAAAGTTTAGATCAGGAGGTTCAATAGTACTTGTGCTAATTGGCCAAGCTGTACTTAAAAAAAAAAAAAAAAAAAGGCAGAGCACTAACAACAAATGAACTGACAGAAACCCAAACAAACAATGAACCCCCACATCCCTACCCCTACTTCCCAAGATTCGGACAGAAAAACATTTCACCTACAGGTCAACTCAAGATTTCTTTATCAATAAAAAGCACAGCCTATGCTTTTTCCTAGACCCACCCTGCCCTCCACCAGGGATCCAACACTACAGATCTCAACACCTAGACTGCCTTGTGTCGTTCTTCCCATCGTGGCAATTGGTCCAGGCCGGGCACTGAGCAGGTAACAAAAGCCAGCTGGAAGAGGGGATGCAGGCAATAGCACAAGAAAATGGAAAGCATACTCAAAAATATAGGTAAAGTCTTTTTAGAAAAATAGATTAAATTTATTTCTGCCTGCTCCCAGCTACTTGCCCCAGCTAAAAAGGGGTACTAATAATCCTTTTAAATCACTGATACAAAATATTGTTCTAACCAGCCCAGTGCAGGCATTACTGTCACCAGAAACTTTTGAAATTTTATTATGGCCAGGTCAAAGCAAAAAGCCATGAATGAGATGCCTTCTGCTTGATGTCCAGGGACTATAACTCATACTCCCCATTGAAAGAGTTTTTGGCTAAGCATCTCTCACTTTTATCCTACAGTCTCTATCATCTTCTTAATATTTTGTCTCAATTCCTTTGTTTCTTACCCCAAACAGCTCCTTTTATCTGTTGTACTTTAGAGTGAGAAAGGTCCTTTTACTACAACCCTGAAGTGTTACAGTTTTTCTGTGCCACAGATACCTAGACAACAGCTAAAGCAGAGGAATTTTCCAAGGTGCCTAGCTAGGAGTTGGCTGCTGATGACATCTCAGGACTTCAGCTTGGCTACAGCTTCAAGTATCAACAGCATCACAGGCCACAGGGAAAGCAAAGCAGGAGAGTGCAAAAAACTTAACTATATGAAAACCATGGTCTAGAAACAAGAATATTCAGGGGTTTGATCAGCTCCTTAGAAATACCCCTAATGCCATCACCCAGTTACTCACACACACAGATAGATAAAAGCAACTCTCCTTCTCCCCACACACATGCAATCCCTCTTCTCTCTTTCTCCCCCTCACATGCATAAACTCCACTTTTCTTCCCAGCACTGTTTCTCCACAAAACTGAATTTCAGAATGGGCTGCACAGCTGTTTTAATTCATGAGGCTTCCTATAAAGTAAACCAGGCTACAAGGCTGAGGACAATGAAATCGTGATTTCTATTCAGAAGAGCAGAACTGGCTAGAAATTGGCCCCTTTTCTGGCTAATGTTACAACACTAGGAGTCTAAGGAAAAGGAGCAGATGTGGTGTGTTTGATTTTCAGTGAACATTTGATAGTGATTTGCACTTGGAGATGAATACTGTGGCTTGATTTGAAAACAGACTGCAAATAAATCATGATAAAAGCGAAGGATAACAAGGGAAGAGAAGGTGCAATATTGCAAGGACCTGTATTAGGTCCTATTTCACTTGGTATTTTCTTTAATGTTCCAGAAGAGATTCTAGACAGCATGCTAACTTAAATCTCCAGGAAATATCACATTTGAAGGAGCTGCAAAAATAATGGGGACAAGGAAATAATGCACAGGGACTCTCAGAGAATAGAAATGTGGTCTGAAAATAATCAAGTGAGAGTCATTCTGGGAAAGAAAAGCAGGCTAAGACAAGTGAAGGGAAATGATCCAAAAAAATCCATGCAGTGGGAAGGCAAACTCTGAGAAGAAGCAATGTTGAAAATAACTGATGTTACAATAGACAGCAAGTTAAATATAAGTGTACTAGATTAAATTCTTCAGCTTAGCCTTCAGAAATCAAAGCGCACATTATAAAAACAAAAAAAACCCAATTCCTCTGAAGAAGACACAATGGCCATGCTGGTCACACTGGGTTTTGAATATACAAAATATTTGAAAAATATACATAAAAAATTCATCTATATAAATATATACACACCATAATAATGGGAACTACGCAAAAGCCCACAGTAAGCATAATACAATGGGACCCAGCAGGGGAAAAAAGGCAAAAAGCAGTTTTGCAGCAGAAAATCAGATCTTTTATTCTGTGAAAGGAAGGTTCAGCAAAAAAAGTCCATGCTCCTAGAATATCTGTGCAGATCTGCAAATACAGGTAAGCCAGAAGGAGTTTAGAGAACTGCCACAGAAAAGTAACCCACCAGAAAATAAAGATAGAGTTTCCCCACATGGCTGAGGGAAGACAGAAGGGCGACAGGCCAACGTCTGCAGCCTCCCCAGGAGTTCAAGCTCCAGAAGAATTATGTCATCCTGAGCACTGGAGTCTATCAACAACAATCAGATACACTTGCATGCAGAAAAAACTCATGATTAACAGAAAGAAAAAAAAAAAAGATAATACATATTTGCAGCTTGAGGAATAAAAGTTAAGGGAAGAGGCAAAACACCATTTGGACTGTAAAACCTGTATGGACAAAAACATGGACTATCAACGCGTTAAAATCCATCTTTTTCATGGCAAGGCAGAAAGCATGAGTTACTGTCCTCTTTCGCTCTTATCAGCACAGCAAAGCAAAACCACACATTTAGCCAGTATCCACACACTGTAACTGCTTCACAGACACATGCCAGAAAACTAGCCTTCCTTTCATTTTAATTCCAGACACACTTAGCTTAAGAAAGGACTCTTGCAGCATTCAACAGTGAGCCCATGACACTCCTTCACAGCAGGCTTATCCTCTGCGTGTAGCTCAGGCTGTTCAAAGAGACCTGGTATCTCTTTTTCAGAGAATTTGTCTTAGCTGAGCCATGCCCCCCGTTCTAGCTGCCTGTGGGTCAACTTTTTATACTCCACACACTATCCACCACTTTCCCTTCTTTCTGAAACAGTTTTGTCACCCAGAGGATCCCACACGGTGGCAACTTGGGCATGAGGTAAGAGCCAACTCCTACAAACCCTCAGTTTTCTTACAGCACAAGGCCACATGCCACAATGAGATCCTGGGAAGAAAACATTACGCTATTTTGACAGGAGATACAGCTTCTCATCTGCAAAGCTCCTCTTGCTTATGTTGTTAGATGTTTTGAGGGGCTCCTACATGAGCTCCTCAATAATTCAGAGAAAGAGAAGATCAAGGACTAGACTGGAGCACTCAGCGCCACAGGATGGGGTAGGTTAGCAGGCAAGAAGATGATACTGAGGGTAGAAAGCACACCATTAACTAATATCCCTGCTTTATCTCCAACTGATTTTATAAATGACGTTGAGTGGTTTTGGCTGAGGTTTGAGGCTTTCAACAGGGCAGAAACCCAGAACAGCTCTTGATGCTGGCTGATACAGATGGTTTGTCAGTCAGACAGCACACCCTGTCCCACAGAGGTTTCCCTTCAGCTACACAAGGGGAAAGGAGAGTAATGCTGTTCCACATCACAACCCAGAAGCACATGGAAAGCAAGTCCCAGGTGCCCCAAGAAGTCCTACCTTCATCTGGTCATGAGCAAAATACTTCTGGTTTGTATTACACCACTTTTTTCTTGTTACTTTTGAGTATTTCTTCTCTTATTTTTGTTGTGGTTAGTTGTTGAGGAATTAGTTTTACACTTCCATGAATTCAGCTATACATTTCTAGCAACACTATACAACCTTAGCAAATAAACCCAGGCCATGAGTTTATCAAGCAGAAGCAGCAGCCCTTTGGTACAGTTTGCATTCATTGCTTCCCCATTCTCCTTTTCTACATCTAAATTTTAATAGTTTCTAAAATGATTTCCCACTGACTTTTTAAACTCATAGCTGATAATTTCAAGCAAAGCATCCTGATGGGAACTCTTTTACTTTCTACCAAGTATTTATTGGGGAAGGATGATGACTATGAAAACCCATAATCTCCCAAGTAGAGAGATAAGAACTGCTGCTTTGTTCTGGTTTCTTGGGGGGCAGGGGCGAGTGGTCCCAGAGTGGAAGAACAATTATCTGAAGAAAAAAAATTAGCTTTTTTTTTAGGCATTGTCCTGGTTTTGGCCAGGAAAAGGTTAATTTTTTGCAAAAACTGAGAGGGGGCATGGCCATGACCCTAACATTATTCAATACTTTCCCCAGGTCATTGCTGGGTGGAAGGAGAAGGGATATTCTCTCGCTGCTCAGGAAAAGGGAGAAGCCTGGAGACCAGACAAATGCTGTATTTGTTTGTTGCTGGGGTTTTTTTCAGTGTAAATAGTTTCTTCGTCTTATAAATCTTATTACTAATATTGTTTCTGTTTGGTTTTTTTATCTCATTTCTGTTTCCAGTAAATTGCTCGTCTCAATCTGTGATTTTTGCTTTTTGTGCTTCCAATAAGGAGGAGGAAGTGACCAGCAACAGCATGATGTAAGTGGGAGTTTCAAATTGGAGAATAATATTCCTAAAGCACAACTCTAGGCACCCTAGAGTAACAAACCTTAACATTTTTTACACCATTTACTTCACAAACAGTACTACTGCTGTTGCCACAATGATTATAGTACTAAGAGTTGGTGTCTTTCAGGTTTTTTTCTTTTCTTTTCTTTTCATTTCTTTTTTTTTTTTTTTAAGGCTTCCCTCTATTCCTGGAATAACAACATACTGACTTATTTCAAAGTCTCATTTCCTTCATTTCACTAACTTTACCCTCTGCAATTTCTCACTTTACCTGCAAGTTACTTTTTACCCTCGATGTCAAATGCATCATCCTCCAAGCCCAGAAAGTGCAAACAGCTGAAGGGCCCCGTTGCATTGTTCATCTCCTTTCCCCTGCAGAACTGGGGAACACTGCAGGGGACAAAAGCGGGACAGGCCAGCTGAGCCCACCACTTCCAATGCTTCCTGGTCTCCATTTGAATAATCTCTCCAGCATTGTCCAGTAGGACACCTGCTGCTTATGAAAACAAAACCACAGAGCTCTTACAATCCAGACAGCAAAAAACATGAATAGGTGACCATCAGACTTAATAAAGTTTGTTTAGTTCTGGACTGCACATGTCAAGATCTCTGAACTCTTTTAGATTGTTAGTGTTATTATCATTAGAGATACTGCATTAGTTCTGCATTTCAGAAAGAATCTGAAATGTCACCAAAGTAAGAGGAAAAAAGCACAAAAATTTTAGATGTTTACATTTGAAACTTAACCTTTTAAGATGAGTGAAATCTGAGCCTGAGAACAGTAACAGCACAGGACACAAAAGACCCCTCTCTACAAGATATTCCCTAGCTCAGTAAAATTACAAATTCCTCTGCACAGCAGAAGTGCTTTAGAGTTATGTCACACTTCAAGATCACTTTTTTTTTTTCCAAAAGAAAAGGGAGGTCTGAAACCATCCGCACAGCTACAGATGTAAATGCCATCAAGGTTATTGGAATTCCAAGCATAATCAAGAGAATAGGCACCAACAAAGTAACTAAGAAACTAGACTGTAAAGGGTATCAGGTCCAAAATCTCTCAGAGTGAAGTGCACATTGTCAGGTATTGGAAAAATAAGCCTGAAAGTTCACAGTGAACTTTTTCTCTCCAGCTACTTGCCTACAATGTTTTCTTTAAGAATATGCGGCTTTGTTGTTATTGAGGGTACTGATGCTACTACAAGGCTCCCAAAAGTCAACTCCAGCTCCATGTGCAAATTATTTCAGTATCCTCTTGCACAGTATCTTTTCATTACCTTCAGGTTCACACCAGTGCACATCAGGTGCAAAAAGCTTTGTAGTGAACTCCAAACACAAACTGTCTTCTAGGGCAGATGCTTTGGGATATGTCTCCCAGGTATCAGCCCCACCAGAGGCAACACAGACATGGGGCTTACAGAAGGAAAGAATCCACAGTAGGGCACGTAATGAAGTGAAAGTTCAAATGTGGGTAAAATAGCTGCTGCTGGCAATGTGCCACAGACACGACATTTTCAGTGTTCATCACATGTCTCTGTACCTCCTCAGTAGCATGTTTTGGTAAGTCATTCTATACACGGTTCAGAAGAATTCTGGCCAGTGGCAGAGCTAGATGTGACTTACCAGTCCTTTCACCTGCATATTTCTCACAGAGGTCTGTGAGTGTATTCTCTGCCCAGCAGCAGGCAAAAAGCCCCACTGAACAATGTGTACTTATCTGCAGATGAAGCTGTAGTTCCTACTATCACAGCCCAAGTTCCTTTTTCACCCTTCATCCATATTATATCAACCCAAGGGTAGCGAAGGCTTCACTGGGGCTTTCACTTTTTGAGAGTGAAGTTTGTCTTTTATCTTGAGCTGAGGGCAGGTGTCACTGGTCTGACCAGTTCTACAAAGCAAGGCTGCAACTAATGCATCCGAGTCCCATCCTGACGCCATATCCTGCTCACATTCCCAGGGCAGCCCCTTCTGGGACTTGGGACCAGACTTCCCAGTCATGGCCCACAGTCCCTCTTTGCCCTCTGAGCCTTCTACAGCACCCTGATGTCTTCCTATCTCACAGAGAGCTGTTTTAGCTACAGTCTGGATCCTGGAAAAAGGTGAAGGAATGGTAACTACTTACCTAAAAATTGTGGGTAAAATAAAGGGCCAGAGGAATACATACACAAAACTAATACAAACACGTTTGAAGGGACTGCTTGCCAAAATGAAACTGTACAATCTGGCATTGCCTTAAACTTTGCTGCTCATAATATACTTAAAGAAAATTATGGGATATAAAACCCCTGGAATGCTCTGCAAAATTAGGAAGTGATTAGGCCAGATGATACCAATTTGACTCTTAACACAGCTTTGTCGTAATTTCAGAGATAACAGCAGTACAGCAGAACTGTCTAAAACCTACGCAGAATACCTCCAGCATGCTCTGCTGTGCATTTCTCTGTGTGTGGCCCTGCCTGTGCAGTTTGGTGCAGGTAAACGGGGGGAAAAGAAAGGGTCTAAGACCATTAACACAGCAGGATACATAATTAAATTTGAGAGGGCTGGATTTGAGCAAGGGCTGTTGTGGGTTTTTTGGGTATTGGTTCTTTTCTTTTAGTTTAAGGCACAGGGAAAGAAGCACAGTTGGCTTTGATTCATCAAAAATACTTGCAGAGGAGATGGAAAATTATGACTCAGATTTTTTTAAGCAAGTGGCAGCTTGCCTGTACAATCTCTCCAAACATAGACCCAAAGAGTTGTAAATCTTCCTGGAGATTTTCCCTTTCATTCCAACAGTCATATTTGCTGCAGTGTCTGCTCCGCAGCATCTTCCTGACCACCACCTGTTCAGCTTCCTTCATGTCCATTAAAGAGGAAGGCTTACCAGGCCAGGACTGTGGACTGGCAGCCATCCCATACAGCTTAACATTCCTCATCCAATATTTCATTTCTCCCATCCCTTGTTAAGCATGGGTAGCATACTGTCATACATCATAAAGCCCTTTACTACAGCTACTCAATCTAAAAACAGAGGGTACAGCTGTGCTGTCAGCCAGCATTCTGCAGAAATACCTCAGCTACAGCCGGCAAGCCCAGCGTGGTAACAGAGGCAGCAGTCACAGAAATAAGGAGCTCTGCATGACCTAATTTACCTTGTTTCTCCTGCTGAAGGCCATGCTACCATAGCTGGTGACTCTGCTAACAGGCTTAAGGCAGTGGAGAATCTCTACTGTGCATGTCCATCACATAAAATACAGGAGCACATGACAGAAAGGGAAACTTAGATTGTAAGTATTACACAAATTTAAAGATTCAGTAGCTATACAGTGCCTGGACAGAAAATATGCTCTCTTGGGCTTATTGTTTTTCTGGTTTTCAGAGGAAAGAGGACTTTGAAAGGAGAATGGAAGAAGACAGGGTTGGAAGAGGGAAAGAAGTACACATTATCAAACCCAAGAAATAGGCTGGACAGAACTATGAATCTTTGCCACTGGAAAATGGATGGAAACTGGATGGCCTTGGTGAAGTGTGACATTGTTGGTTCATAATTAGCACCATTATGTGATACTGCAAGCACATGCCAGGAGAGATGAGCGATCAAGCCCAGCAGTTTTCTCAAGGGAGAAAAAGGACTTATGCTACTGAAAGATCAACAGTTGATTTGAAAAGCTCTGCTCTGGATGGACCAAAGGGAACCAGGGCTCCCAAGAAGGATGTGACAGTAGCACAAGGGCAGCCTTTGGCCACTCGGCCAAAGCCACTGACTCAATATCCACTGCAGCTGAATTGCACCAAAGGCACTGCACGCATGACACAACCTGCAGCCCAGAGCCAAAGGCCTCAAAAGAAGAGGCTGGAGGTGCCAGACACAGCTCCCCTGTTGCTGCCTCTGGCTCGGCATTGGCAGTGTTTGCCCCTATTGACTGCACAGGACAGGGGTATTTGCAGGTTGGTTAATTGCTAGGAAAACACCTCCCCTTTCCCCTTCCTTCCACTACCCTCCCTTGTGGTAACAATAACAATGGAAGGCACTTCCAGAAAAGTAAATGGTCTTTCAGACCTGGCATGAAACAACTCCGTGACAGCCTTATGCAGTTCACTAAAGACATCAGCCATTTACTGGCAACTACCATAATTCCCTTGAAGAGCTGATAGGCAAAGCAGGCTAGAACTCAGCACCACCAGCACAGCAGCAGAAAAGGCAGCTGTCTGCAGGCAAAATGTGCCCTAAAAGGGATTTGGAGCTTTAGCATTTTTCCTGACACCATTCCTTTTATGCGGAGAGGTAAATTTGAGAGCTGATGAGAACACCGGAGTTATGGGGTCACTTACATTCATCCTTTTAAAGTCCTACTATTCTGAAAAATCAGTGAATGGGAAAAAATAACTTTAGGATGTAATTTAAATGGTAAAATAAATAAATACCAACATCTATTAAACTCTAGTGGAAGAGACAGAGGAAATCTTCTGCTTGGGAAAGAAGTCGGATGAGAAATCATCCCAGGGTGCATGATGTAAGTCAGGTCAGGAAACAAAGACGTCTTGAAAAAAAGGAGAACCAGCTATAAACATGTTTTAATGAATCTTTCAAATAATAGAAACCTTGTTATGCTAAGGGAGGATGAGGAAGAGAAATCAAATCCATTTGAAAAATGGCAATAGAAACACATCACTTAAAATAAGCCTCAGAGACAATGAAACGGTAATTCTGCACCTGTGAGCCATGATTATTTATATCACTTTAGTAACAGCTTTTATATCATTTTAGTAACAGCTGTGTGAAAATGCTAAAACATTATTAAATCTGAAACTAACTACTGCATGTAGCACATAGGAAGCTCCTCCACTTTCCAATCAGCGCCAAAGCTTAAGCTTTAAAAGCAGCAGAAGAAAAAGAAATGCTGAAAAACACTGCCACAGGCTGGCTTGATTTGGAATTTCTTCTTTTCAAAAGGATTAAAAACAGAAAACCAAACAACCAAATACACATATCCAGAAGGGCAGGCAAGTATTTCAGAATTACATCCTTCCCCCAGCACTCATTTTACTGCATTCCTTACAAGTAAGCAGGTAAGTGTATTTAAGGGCAACTTAAAAACTTGGTTTGGTAAAAAAAAACTTCTACACATGTCCCTACAGCATTTTGCAAACACCACTTTGGGCGAGAGGCTCTGTTAACCTCCCTGGTATGTCTCACCTCCATAATGAGAGCAGGCCCCATGAAAGATCCCTGGGTCTGCCATGGGTTTAACAGAGATTTTGAAATGTCGATGATCATTTATTTATGAGGTGTTCTTAAACAGAAAGATGTCTGACATTTCAGTGCAAAGCTTGTCTGCTCAGACCTGGCAAGATGGAGAGCATCTCACCGGGAACAAGGAACAAGCTGCACCAGCTCTTGGGCAAGGGCTGTGGCTTGGTGTATTTTTGTAGGAAGCATTACTGACAGCTCTCCTCTTGAGGAGTTTAAGTGTTAATTATTCCCCAGCGCTAAGGACTTATAGGGACCTGATTTTTTGGAAGCTCAGGAAGGCCATCTGCTTTCCCAGCAGCACACAATAGGTGAGAACAACTCCACTGTAGAGTGGATGCACTGGGGAGGGATGAGGGGAACTAAGGTAACCAAACCACCCTCACTCACCCCACTGCCTCACACGTGTCTCACTTGCAGGGGTCCGTTTTTATGCACATAATGCTCCACGTGAGGGACAAAAAAAAAAAAAAAAAAA
>WBMY01018589.1:1179756-1307661 GCA_013397315.1 Donacobius atricapilla
AAAAAAAAAAAGTTACTAATAAAGAAAGAGTTCCTCAGATCTTTGACATCACTTCCTTATCATTTATCCACACCCTTCTGTAACAAATGGCAGGATGCCACCCATCCCAACCACAGGTGGCCCCTTAAAACTGCTACCACACAAAAATAAAACTTGTCTACAGACAAATGGGCTTAAGAAATTATTCTGATTAATTCAGATTCTTAAATAGTAGAAAATCATACAAAAAACCCCAGATGTTTGTCCAGATATTTACTAAGAGTGTGTGTGTGTCTTTCCAGTATCACTACATAAAGAAGTCCTTAGTACCACAACTTTATAATCTGGCAAAGATACAGATTAGGCAAACGTCACAAAAAAAAAAAAAATTCTGAAAATCCTTCTCGAAGTCAGAGTGATTTTATAACTGTTCACTAAGAAGCATTTAATCTGCAACTTAATCCACCCGCACTCCTGACCACACACACGGTCCAGGTGATAGCCAGTCTTTATGAACAGATATCGATCACATCGAGCCAATTTCCGCTTTAGTTCCTTCATCGAAAGACACACAGAGCCTCCGAAAGGGCTTCAGGCAGGCAGCGGGCAGCTGCGGGTCGCTGCAGGCCGGGCAGGAAAAGAAGGAAGAGAGAGAGGAAGCAGAAAGAGGAGCAGAAAGAGGAGGAGGAGAAGGGAGGGAGGGGAGGTGCCGGGCCGGCCGTGGCCGCCAGGTGGCGCCGCCGCCCAGCGGATGATGGCGGAGCCGCGGCCCAAGGCAGCGCCGCCGCCTCGCTCCGTCTCCGGCCGGGACCTGGCCCAGATGCCGCCCCAGCCGCCTGCTCCAAACACTACCCACCGCACAACCACCCACACACAGATAAAAAAGCGAACAAACAAGAACAGGGTAGGAAAAAAAACCAAAAAAACAAACCATCCCCACCAAAAATCCCCCGCCATCCGTAATTAAATTCATGCGTGTCATTCCGCCTCCGTGTAGAGGGGACACAAGTCCTTTGGGGACCAAGTGCAGGGCTCCTGTCAGAGCTATGGGGCAGAGAGAGGCTCCATCAAGCGGCAAACGCTCCCTGCAGGACTGAGGCGCGCTGATGTGGTCGATGATGACACCAAACTCACCCTGGGTCGAAGTGTTTGCCACCATCAAGAAAATATAGCCGTGTTGAGTCCAGTAAGTTGGGGTGTAATTACAGAAAGACCAAGGGGTTCCCACATAATTAACTGTACTATATATTTTTTCTTTCTTTACCAAAGTTCTCTTTATTTAACTAGTTCCTAATGGGTTGATATAGATTACTTTACAAGGAAGCACCATGTTTGCAGATGGTAGAAAGGCATCCATTTTAAAGGGAGACAAAACCCCTGGCAGAGACATTTTGACTTTTGCTCACTGCCCCTTCTATGTAGAAAAATCCCTGTCAAAACAGGCCAAAGTTTGGGTGGTCAGCAGTAGGATGAGGTAATGCCAACCTCTGTCTTTCTTTACGGAGTGTCCTTCTTGATGCATGGTAATCAGTTAGCCCACACGCTCCTCTCTACAGGAAAGGATGGCTTAAACTTTCCTAGCGCAGCCACTGGGGAAAATACAGAAACACGGGAGAAGAGAATACAAAGACCTCACAAATGCAAAAACCTCTGCCTGCCAAGTGCTAATTGAGAGAACATTCTTGCCAATTAAAGAAGTGCTCTGCTAGTGGGAGAAGCTTCACTTAGAGCTAACAGGAAAGTAAACTAATAAGCAGTAACTTGCACAAGAAAACAGGTATCTGTGAAGATGGCAGCCGACATTTGCAACCAGGTCAGTTTTAAACTACTCCAGACTGCTGGTTTGCGGTTACAGGAGTGCAAATTAAGATGTTGCAATAACACATTATTAAATTCAAAATGCTTGGAGAGTGCAAGTGAATAAAAACTTCAGATTTTGCCAAATGTAGCGAGGAAGAAAAAAGTACAAGCTTGTGTTTTGCATTAAAGTTAAGACAAAGACCAGGAGAAGAATAAGAGGAGCTGACTCTATATATTCTCAGGAAAGAAAAAAAAATTATTATTTAGAGGAAGGAGTCCTGAAATGAAGGCCTAGGTGTTTTTTAAGCAATGAAAGACTTAGGGTACTCCTACTTTATGGCACTAAAACATACTTCATATGTTTCCATTCACAAGGCATAGCTTCCAGAAGACAAGCACATTTCATCACGTTCTGCAGAATGTGGAAACTCCGCCACTGGGCACCCAAGTGCACTTGGTTCTTTGGAATTTGTTTTCACTTCTAGCTTGTGAAGAAATTAGAGCACACCACTGATTCTTCCCTGATGCCACACTTTTCTATTTGACTATCTGGAATGGAAAGCAATAGTTGCCAAGTCAGAAAATGCAGTTTAGGGATGTTTTAGCAAAGTTTTACAAAAAGCAGAACTTCCAAAGTAAATTCTCACCAAAAAATTGTCTTGGTTTAAAGATTTAGGGTTAATTCACATAATTCCTTCATTATTTCAGAATGAAAGTTCCTTGAAAAATATAAGAGCATAAATGAGCACTGAGTTTACCAGGGACTTTCCAAGGCTGCCATAATTTTGTGTATTTGTTGATGAAACACTGGCTTTCCCAAGCTCACTGCTGACAATTCCTTCTTCCCCTTGTCTTTTGCTTTTGCTTCTTAAAGAGACTTTAAAGTTTTCTTTTGTATATAATTAAGAAATTCTGCACTATGAAGTACCTCCTTTTAACTTTTTTGGGCTGTGCAAGAAGGCTTCCCATGAGAAGGGAATCCTTGGCAGTTTCTGGATAAGCCAGGTCTGTATTTAGGGTCACAGGTGTGAAAGCCGCCCTTTTTAGCAGCATGCAGAGATCAGCAGCAAGCACTTTCTGCCAGCTATGAAGCTGAGTCAACCTTTCTATCTCCTCCACTAAACGACTTTACCCCAAGAGTTTTCTCCTTTGCCCTTCCTGTCTGACTCTTCATGGCTGTCCTTCTGCGTTTTTTAGCCTCCGGAAAAGCTCATTACTTCGGTGTAATGCCTTTTACCTCTATCACAACTATAAAAATGTCTTCTAGACCTCTTTTCCCTACAGCCTTCCAGTGTCTTCTGAACACATCCTTCTTGCTAGTCATTAGAACTCTCTCTGCCCTTTTGTCTTGCTCCATTCTCTGTTTCATAAGAAAGAAACTTATCTCAGAGGGTGGGATGGTTTTGTAGTTAAAGACAACGAAAGACATTCCAAGCTACAGTTTTTGGGTTTACTACATACTTCAATCCCATAAACAACCATGAGAAAGTTGTTCAGTCCCTCTGAGATTAAAGTTCTCTACCCTCTGGAGGAGGAGCACTGTTGCACAGAAGTGAGAGTGCCTCTTAGCTCCAACTAACTGAGAAGATTTGTCCTCGGCTCAGCTCTGCACTCAGAAGTCTCAGTGTTAATTTCAGTTGTGGTTCCTTCAACACCTGCCCTGGCCAGGACAGAGAACTTAAGTAAGCTGGTACACTTCCAGTTTTGAAGATGTAACACACTGAAAACAGCCTTGCTGA
The DNA here is from genome assembly GCA_013397315.1 of Donacobius atricapilla. Classification (NCBI taxonomy): domain Eukaryota; kingdom Metazoa; phylum Chordata; class Aves; order Passeriformes; family Mimidae; genus Donacobius; species Donacobius atricapilla. The sequence goes on from WBMY01018589.1 coordinate 1,183,275, forward strand.
TCATAACTCCTCACCATGTCTAGTCCTCATCATTTACTACAATTAAGCATTTAAATCAAGAGTTTGTAAAACTCTTATTCCTTCTTTTGAGTCTAGTTAAGTAGTTGCAGTGAAGTTCAGAGTAAGTAGGTAAGAGAAGAAAAGTCCCAATCATTATGAAAAAAGGTAAATTTACAATAAACAAAGAGTCCTTTACTTCTCCTTGCCTTTTTCCTTGTCCCAACATCTTTGAACCCCACTCTTTAGTTCCTCTCAGTTTTCTTTATACTTTCAGTGCATTGTATTTGCACTCAGGCAAAGTCAGAAAACTTCCTTTAGGTAGAAACTCTTGCCCAAAAAAATCTTGCTCCCTTAAACTAAACATAAAATTCAGACTTCAATTAAACTATTGTGGATTTCATAAAGCTGAGTATTACTGGCACTTACACTGTGCTAATAAATGTTTTCTTGCTGCTTAGTGTTGGACTTCAAAGTACAGTTTTACCCTGGAAATCCTCTCAACAGAAAAAACATAAAACATTTAAGACTATGGAGTACTTTCAATATTGTGGTAAAGTACAATCCTCATTTTCAAACAAATCAAGAGTGTAACTGCCATAGCAGCTCTTCTAAATACTTCTTCATTTGGTTTACCTAAAGAATGTTATTGCAGTGTCATACTCCTGTATTTACAATGAGTAGTGCCTTTAAAATGGAGCTGAATTTTTTTATGCATATCCTATTTTGGTTCAAAATTGATCTACTGCTACTGATAGTAAATTTAAGCTGTAATGTTAAGAACATAAACCTATATTTTAGTAGAAATTGTTTCTATGTAACCTAATTATCCAGGTTACTATCTGAGTCATCTTGTTACTAGGCTGAAAAAAAAAACCAGAAAGACAAAGCAATACTTTGTCTAACATTACTGAATCACAAGAAATAAATTATTTTTTGTGGAAAGCAGTAGTTTTAGTATTATAGTATCACACTGCTACAAACAATACTTTCAAAATAAGCATATTTAGATCTCACACTCATTTTAAGTAGCTTTTGTGAAATTTTTCTAACCTTCACTTTAAAATGAAGCATGAGAAATTTAATGTATCCGAATAAGCTCAGTTAAAGTTGCCTCCAAATTCTGGGCGGATGGGTTCTATAGTCTAAGCTGAAAGGCACAAGGAGGGGTAGTGAGGGGTTTCTCTATCCCTCTGCCAGTCTTCTCAAACTCAAATGCTTGCCAATTTAGTCTTCTCTGTTCCACATACTCTCTCTGCAGGAAGATGGCTGCAGCCTCAAAATGGAGAATCATCACTGAACAAGTCTCGCCTTTTCTTTGAAACTCCTCTGAGCTTTTCCATTCCCCCAAAGCTGGAAACAGACAAACAGCCCCTTTTTTGCCATGGTTGTCCTGTCGCAGGTGGGTGCCATTCTACCTCTTCTAACCAAGCTCCATCCTGCACCTAAGAGGATCTAAGAAATCCCTCACTTGATGTGGCCTGTCCTCTAAGACATGAAGACTCAGGGTGATAATGGGTCACTACAGTCTAAAGATAGATCAGCTTGCTCTAACAGCTTAATAGCTTGTTACAGGCAGCTGTAGGACTTAATGAGGCAAAGAACAACAACTCCGCTCCTTCAAGGTTCTGCTCCCAACTGCTGGGAGTGGCATTTGCCAACTTGGTCAAAAAATTAAAAACTACAAAAAACTACCAAAATAAAAACCAAAACAAAAAAAAACCCCACAAAACCCTCGCCAACAAAAAATAAAACAAAATCCCAAAAAACACCCAACAAAACAAAACAAGACAGAAAGAGAAAAAACAGACCATCATTTTACTACTCATCACTAAGTTCATCTCAGAGATGATGACAGTAACTGCATATCCCAAATGCAAAGCTTGTGTCTATCAGATGATGCTGGCCAGAGACAGCATAAATCAAGTCTGCCTACTCACTCACTGAACTGGTATGAAGACAAGCTCTCCAGAAAACTGCTGGAAATGGATGCCACCTCCACCACATCTGATGATCAGTTTAAAGGAAAACAGGAAAGCTGTTGGACTGGCAGCTCTTTCCTTTTCCCTTGCTGAACTCCAACACCAGATCAGCAGCCTAGCAGACGGTTACAGGTCTTCACCCATTCTCAACCTACATGTTCTATCAAGCACTGCCAAGAAAGAGCCCTGACACTTCACTGCAGCCTCGGGATACATGATTTGGAAGAACGCAGAAGCTCGACCTTCTTAATTAGTTAATTCCCCAGAAGGAGTTCATTCCACAAACATCTGCTCTTCCAGGGAAGTCAAGCTTTGCTGGAAGAAGCAAAACCAGTAACAAATACACAGTATTCATAGGACTGACATTTTTAAATAAAACTTGCATGGCAGTTACTTTAAGGACCTTTTTCTTTAAGCAACCTTGTCACAACTCATCAGTTTGGGACTCCAGAGGAGAACCACCTGCATTGCTGCAACACTGGTACTCTTGATACATGCCATTTTCAGATTTGAAAAATCTGCAGGTTTGTATTTAGCAGGGAAGAAGTAGTAAAGGAGAGGCCACTGCAGGCGTATCTAAGAAAAAAAAGAAAAATGCTAATACTGCTGGATCGTTGCAGTCATTGGGTTCCAAATTCTTTCCATATTAAAAAGTATGATGATATTTTGGACCTGATAGGAAATAACCAAAATTTCTTCAGCACTTCCCCTGTGAGCCAAACAAGTCAGGAACAGAACTGAATGAGCCACTGCCCCAAGTGCTCCAACGTACTCTGAGGCGCATCAGACTGTGCTGAGCAGTGAAGCATCCCTGAAGCACTATAACTTCAGTTAGAACTTGTAATTCAGGAATCTCCCAGTGACCCCATTATTAGTGTAGCATAGAGAAAACAGGGCTGGTCTTGGTATATGAAGGCAGTGACTATTAAGGGAGCTTTAATCAGAAGGAATTTAACTGAACAAACAGCCACGGCTCCCAGAGAAAGGCTGAGTACTTTTAAAAATTGAAAGTAGCTGAGCGTATGCTCTAGAACAATAAGATAGAATTATTATACAAAAACCCTTTAATTAATGCATGCGACAGAAGCTGTGATTTTTAAACCCTAATCTCCCTGTCATTTCAGTTTTTAAGAAATAGTAAGAAGCACCCATCTGCTCAAGCTGCCACATGAGGCCCAAAGTTCTGTTCTCACACCAGTTTTGTGCCGGATGTCTCAATAAATTTACTGCTTATTTACATCAGCCAAAATGGAGAAGAAAGCTGCTGATCTCCTAAGTTTGCCCTCGTGCTAAAACAAAATATATTTTGCTGTTACGTACAGCATTCTTCCCCCTAAAAGCAGGGGTTTGTCTCCCCCTCCCCCCCAAAAAAGAAAACCGATAGGGCATTTCTAAAACCCTGACAGATGTTTAATTACAGGGGCACTAGCAGGCATTATTTTGAGAAGCTCAAACACAGAACGACTGTATCCGACGACCAAATGGCTAAAGTGTCTGCTATACCACTAGCGAAGCAAAAACTCTGCTAATCCACGTTTTGCTAATTCAAACACCTAATAATTCATATGCGAGCAAAAAGCTGCTAGTAGCGCAACACATCTAAATAACCATTTAATAGGAAGAATCTGTGGTGCGATCTCATGTTAACCAGGGGTGTATGAGGAAATACAGCAAACAGCAGTCAGCGCTGTGTTGTGAAATATCAAACCAAACTCTTACTCTCAGCATCTGAGAACAAAGTACCTTTTGTAATGCAGGTTTCTCCCCCGTTCTGCATTTATTAATTCATTAACTTCATTCATTTAAATAGCTCCTTCAGTCACTGATGTAAATGAACAGGGAACTACAGTACGACTGTGGGCTGTGTGGTAGGAAGAGAATAGAGATGGCACTGCCTTCTCCACTGTTACTTCCAGCTGTTTCTCACGAATTTCTCACTGATTCCCCAGACGTTCTCACAGTAGGTTCCAATTAAAAAAACTTTGTTTTATTCAGACAGAAAATCCTAGTTAGGCCTATTAGAAAAATAAAACCCAAAAATCCAGTCACACAGACCTTTGACTAAAATTTCTTGGCTATGCCTCTGAATGGAGTGGAACCTGTACCTTCTTTGCTGAGTCAAATTCAGTAGTGAATAATCCTCATCCTTTACCCACCCTCAGAGCTGAGCAAGGCGTATGTGCTGTGCTGCAGAATTGTGTACTGAGCACGCAGCAACATGAAATATTGTCCTAACAGATTTAAGCATGCCTCAAAGCACATTGTTCTGACAGCGCCTGGGTCTCCGTCATCACTCTCATAACTATCAATGATTCTGGTTAATTTTACAATCACAAGAGGTACAAGCCTCCATCTGGTTAGTCTACATATTGCTGCAGAGTTGGAATCACACTGATCAACAAAATATGTTGGCTAGTAATGCTCTGTTAAGGTGGACTGATGAGTGGAGAACAGTCCTGCCTTCAGCTACACTGAAGACCCACAGCAAATACAAGGAAGCAGAGTACAGGGATTAGTGTTCCCTGGAGAAAGGTGCCTGACACTCTAGGGCTGCTGGGAGAGGCCAGACAGACAGATCAGGATTCAGGTGTGCCAGCAGGTCTGCTTGGTAACCTAACAACACCAGGTACAGTCTCCTGAATGCCTGAAATGCATAAAGCAACAGCTTGCCACCTCTTTCCGCTGGAATGAAGCTGAAGGGAAGAAGTTTCCTAGTTTAATGCCCGTGACTGAAGCAAACTTGTGAGCACAGGTGGCAGGCTTTCCGAACGTGTCTTGCTCCCTAACTGCTCAAACGCCAAGTACAACAGCACCCTCACCCGCAAGGGAACTGTGGCGTAGCTGCCACTGAAGAGCAAGTCACCACCATCCCTGTCATCCCTCACTAAGAGGCCCTGGCTCACAGATTTTAGGCCGTGTCAGTGCATGGATCCTCACACCAAAAGTACCAAGGTTACCTCTGTGCCAGCAGCCAAAAGCAGACACCCACAGGACTGTCAGCATGGATAGAGATACCAGGGCAAGGCTTTTGTTTGTGTTGCAACCCTTCCTCTAAGCCCTTCCGCTACACAAAAGCCAGCTGGAAGTGTCACTTGGCTGGCATTGCTGCATCTGCACCTGGGGTCCCCTTTCACCAGACCTACAGGGCTCAAGGGGGTAATGCTGCTCTAAGCCTAACACACCTAACACAGACAACTCCGCTGGCAGAACCTGCAATGCAGAATGCATATAAGTCTCCTGTGAAACAGGTATTTCTTGCTTATCTTCCAGTTCTGGGTTACTTTTGGATATTGTCACAAACTAGGACTCCCCCCATCCCCTTCTGTCTTCCAGCGAAGGAGCCAGTGTTGATTTCTTCCAAGTCTGACTCAATTGTTTTCTTATCTTCTAAACAGGCCCTTTCTATGAACTACTGGTAAGCAGCATGTTTAAATGCAGAACTAAGTTTTTAGAGATCTTTACCACAGCTTTTCTCAAACAGATCTGCAAACACACAAATTACTGTGCTTATATGCAATGTACTCCATAAGCAAAAGAAATTAAAAATTCAAGAGCCTTTTCTCATTCTGGACTTCAGAAAACACTTCTCCAGTAAGACCCTGAGTAAACTGATCTGCATGCTCTTAAAACTTCAGCTTATTCTCAGCACTACATTTGCATCCGAGGTGCTTCACAGCACAGTATGTGTAATATAGGATTATACAATGGGACTCCCTTATGCAGCAGTTAAGAAGCAAAACACCTCAACTCTTATGTTGTTTCAATCTTCTTTGTGCATTAACCTACAAGGCAAACAAAAGCAGTTCACAAGCAAAGAGCAAGCAACAATTCTTTCTCTACTTTTGTTGAGAATTATAGCTCTATTCACTTCTACTCACCATCAGGCATAGTACAGAATCCCCCAACCTTGTTTTATTTCATTCATCTAATACTATTCTAAATATGTACGAGAAGCCTGCTGTGATCCCACTGAAATCCTCGATGATACAACTAGTAATCTCAAAAGGAAGATAACTAGTCCGAAGAACATAAATAGATAAAACCCAGTAAATTCAGAGCCTCTCCTAGCTCTGGACAGCTGGAGTTTTTAAAAACACAGTAGCTCCACAGCTTAAGCAATGAAAAACAGGTTGGAGANGAGAAGAACATATCCTTCAGGGTTAAAGGAGGGAACACATTTTTATTTGATTACAGGGCTTACGGAAGTGACTTATATTTGCTACAAAGAATATAAATCAAAAGAGCTGTAGGTTGTTTTAAGATTCTGGAAATGGTTTATCTTAGTTTGCACAGTGCCACCCCTACATATATCTTTCCCTAGCAAGCTGCTTTTACTAAATTATAAAAAGCAGTATTTTTGTCTGCTATAACACAGAGCTGTACAAACATCCTGTTCCTCCACTCCAATCATCCCAAACTGGGATGGAGAGGAGGCTGGACCACAGGAAGCTGTAGACCTGCTGTGACTCCTGCTCCCAGATAAATCACATACTTTGTACTACCTTAACAGCAAACATAGTTAAACACAAAGCTTGATTCATATCACAGTATTTTTGTGGAGGGAAAAAAAGAAAAGAAAAAAAAAGCTATAAATTACATAGCCACTCCCCCACCCTATATTGCCTCAGCCCAGCATTTACAAGTAGATTTATGAGACAGCACTATATCCATTGCACTTTATCTCTGCATAATTGCAAATAAAAGTGGGATCAATTTTAATATTTTTTCTAAATAATCATATGAGAACTGTTAAGAGACCTAAGCCATCACCATGGCTTAGCTAAACAGCCAGTGCTTTCATTAATTCTGGGACCAGGAAATGGACAAGCAGATAGTCTCACCCTGTCTCATTAGGGAATGCTTCTTACAGATTTGTGGTGCTGTCTCTGAAGAAGTAAATCCTGTGCCTCTTCAGCAACAGAATGTCAGTTTATCAACTCTGAGTGGCAATTTCCACTTGGTAAATTAAATCTATTTGGCAATCTGTTTCACTATATTTGCCATTCAGGACAGTAAAATGGGTCTGTGAAAGTATTTTCCTCTAAACAATTTATGATTGTCATTTCATTAGTTTATCCACCAAAATTTAGGTGAATGCTAATATGAATATTCAGATTTTGCAGCTTTTGTCATTCAACATATACCTGGAATTGCACAGATTAAGCTTCTTTCCATACAAACCAACAGCAAACACAGGTTCTAATGATGCAGGCTTTACAAACCATTAGGAATTGAATAATACTATGCAAAATGAACACTGCAAAGCAACTTTCTGGATCTACCTGGGACAGACATTTGCTGGAGAGCAGACAGAGCAATCTCGCAGAAGCATGATCACTTACAAAGCCAACTTACCTTGCATTAATGAGGTACTGTGCTAAGCTGATGTTTGCAGGGGATCCTGTGATTGTAACTTGTCGTTCTGCGGAGCCTTCTGTGGCATTAGCAATCTTGATCTGTGCTCCTGACATCTGCCTGATTTCATTTATCTTACTGCCTTGTCTGCCAATAATGCAGCCTATTAACTGGAGTGGGACAAAGACTGAGATTAGTGCCACAGACACAAGCAAAAATCACTCAACTGCAATCTGTAGTATTGCTAAAAGCATGGTTATGAGCAGCTCAGTAGCAAAACAAAAAGATTTTTGCTCTGCTGTTTAGAAGGAATCACTAGTGCAGTCTATTGGCTCTATGGTCATATGTCTCTAGATCCAGTTCTGCTGCTACAGGGTTAAGTCAGTATCTTATTTCTGGTATTTCAAGACTATTTCACTGTCTTCCATGGCAGACAACGTCAGTGTGCTGTGATGATGAGAAAACCAAACCATAGCCCTGCCTGACTTGTCAGTGGCAGCAAGAAGCCAAGAGCAGCTGGAAGTCAAGCAGACCATCCGCAGCTGCTGCGTGTGGCTCTGCACCTTTCCAGAGCACTGACTGCCCCACACCTCCCTGGGTACACATGGTTCTTGCTTGGCCAGGTACTGTGCATTAAAGTCAGTGGGATTTACAGCTCCCTGTCTGCAGGCAGAAGCAGGCATAGGAAGGGACTGAAATTTGTCTGCGTTCCTTCACAGAAACCCAAACTCTAATTTTATGAATAGAAATGAGCCTGAGCTCTGTGTGTGTGCACGTGTGTCCCAGGGTGTTGCTCCTCCAGCATGGAGAGCCCCCAGGAGCAAGTGGGCACAGAGCCAGCAACTGAGGCTGAGATATTTTGGTTTCTGTAAGGGTGAGGAGGGGGGTTTTGCTCTGTTGAGGAAGGATGAATGTTGAGAAGCTCAGCCATGGGCAGAATGAGTACAAAATGGAAATTTTGCTCTACAGGTCTGTTGATGCTGGGATAATGTTGACAATTTTGCAGAAGGATATGCCAAGATGCCTCTCCCATTCTTCCTGCTGCTCCAGGCCCTGACATGTTACCCTTTGTGGTACTGTAGTACTTGGAGTAACTGGCCAGAAACAGATTCATGTTGTCCAGACATTTTATCAAAAGAAGAAAAACCTCCAAACGCAATCCTTGCTTCAGACTCAGGGACAAACAGAAAGCCAAAGTGGATACCCAGGTAGCTGAAACAAAGACCAAGTTGTGACGAGCACAAGAGGAGCAACCACAAGGGGGGAAAAATGGGGTGGCAGGAAATGCACACAGGATTTCCCATCCTGTTACAACAGGAGGACCTTGCTGAACTTCCTGTCCTTATTCCAAGGATCCCTCTTAGTGTGTGACACATGCCAGTGCAGAGGACTGGTGTGTGCTTCACCAGGAAGCCTCTGGCCTGTCTGTGTGCACACCAATGTGCCTGCATCGTGGGCAGCACAGGGTTCCCTAAGCCTCTGCTTCTAAAGCCTCAGTCTCACCTGGCCTCCATGGTCTGCAGGGAGTGAAGCTGGCGCAGGACAAGAGAGCACCAAAGCACAGACAGAGAAGGAACCTGCTGGAGCACTCAGCAAGCTGCCACTTGTATGTGCTGGGTGTCCTCCAGTGATGCCCAGCTTGTCACCTGGGGGGTCAGTGCAAAGAATGTGCCATCTCCTAGCTGAGTCCGAGTTAGGTAGTGAGGATTCGGTCCACACTGGTCAAGGACACTAGTGATGCTGGTGTCTGGAAGAGAGGTTTGGTAACCTTTGGTCTGAAGCTCTCCAAAGTCACCCTTCATTGCTGTGACAACAGGATGCTTGGACACCCTGTGGCTTGTGCAGAACACACAACTCCATCTGCCATGCAGGACAGATAGTAGTGCTGGGGGCTTGGGCTCTCTCTGGGGTGCCTTTCTCATTACATGTTACTTACACTGAAATTTGAGCAGTAGCTGAGTATTCGAGAGCTGATGTGTTCTCGAAGAAGTACAAGGGACATTTGGTTATGGGCATTTGGTTTTACATAGAGACACCTGCCTGAGATGCTTTGCTCTGAGATGGAATCATGTCAAAGTGCTTCCAAACACCTCTTGCCCATTTGGGAGAGGAGCCAAACCTACCACAGACTATACCTAGTCCACTACACACTGTAGTCTAATACTATACTTACTAATAAATATAATCATCAGTGGCATAGCGTCCAGTTGAAGGTCTGTCACTTGTGGTGTGTCCCAAGGTTCAGTACTGGCCCCAGTATTGTTTAACTTATCAGTGACTCAGAGGAAGGGGCAGAGGCCTCCTCAGCAAGTTCCCTGATGACACAAAGCTGGGAGGAGTGGCTGGTACCCCAGGGGGCTGCACAGCCCTTCAGAGAGACCTCAACAGGGTGGAGAGATGGGCAGAGAGGAACCTTCTGAAATTCAGCAAATGTGGGGGCTGACCTGCCAGAAAGGAGCTCTGTGGTGAAGGACCTGGGGGTCTTGGTGGACAAAAAGCTGTCCATGAACCAGCAGTGTGCCCTTGGGGCCAAGAAGGACAATGAGATCCTGGGGTGCATTAGGAATAAATAACACTGTCCCCAGAACAAGTGAAGTCATCCTGCCCTCTACTCAACCCTGGTGAGGCCACATCTGGAGTGCTGTGTCCAGTTCTGGGCTACTCAGGACAAGTGAGATACGGAGCTCCTGGAGCAGGTCCAGTGCAGGGACACAAAGATGAGTAAAAGACTGAAAAACCTCTCTTATGAGGAAAGGCTGAGGGAACTTGGCCTGTTCAGGCTTGAGAAGACATGACTGAGAGGGGACCTCATGAATGTCAGTATCTGAAGGGAGGGTGCCAAGAGGGTGGATCCAGGCTTTTTTTGGTTGTGCCGAGCAATAGGACAAGAGGCAATCAATGGGCAAGAAGTGATGGACAGCAAGTTCCACCTGGATGTGAGGCAGAACGTTTTCACTGTGTGGGTGACCAAGCACTGGGACAGGTTGTCCAGAGTGGTTGTGTAGTCTCCCTCACTTAAGATATTCGTGAACCATCTGGACACAATCCTTGTGTCAATCCTGAGCCATATGCTCGAAGGTGATCCTGCTGGAGCAGGGAGGTTGGACCAGACAACTCATTGCAACTTGACTCACTCTGTGATTTTTTGCATACTTCTATTATAAATATCTATAATATACACATATGTACACACACACACACACACACACATAGTATGTACAGGTATATGCATATATGTTTTGACTCTCTCAGGACTTGGCTGGAAGAGCCATCAGATGTGCATCAAATTCAGTAGTCTGTCTCTGACTGTGGCATTAGCCCACCCTTACAAGGAAAAAAAAAAGATAAAACTAATGTGAGGTAAAAAATAAAGTTTTCACTGGTATTTCAAATTCCTCCTAAGGCTTACAGACCACCTGAGCAGTAGTTGCTATCTCTGCCTTTATGCTCCATAGTCTATCTGTCTGACAATTTCTTTTTGAACCTGTTTCTCCTTTCACTGTCCAAGGGCAATGGCAGTAACTTGCAGAGCTTGTTGATGTGTTGTGTCTATCACCATTTGTTTGTACACCCCGAAATTTCAGCTGGTGTACCCTCCTTGATCTGTGAACACCAGGTAAAAATGGTTCCCCTTCCACTTTCTCTACACCACCTGTGTCTGTCTTCCCCAACCTCATCATACTGCATTTCTCCTTGTGCCAAAAAAACTCAAAACAAACCAGTCCTAAAACACAAGTTCTGCTTTTTGCCTTTTTGTAGCTTTACTCTGCTCTTCAGTAAAGTGCTGCTAGCACGAATGGAAACAGGACTGAGTCAGGAGTCTGGACTCTTAAACGGTGGAATTCAAAGGTTTCCTATAATTCCTCCCACCTCCAAATTACTGATGCCGATAGTTTCTCCCAATATGCTGTGGCATCTCTGGTTCAGGTACCTCTCTTCCATTTTTTTATCTTCCCCATAATGTTAAATATAAATGCTTTATGTATATCTATCTATCTATCTATCTATCTATCTATCTATCTATCTATCTATTTATATCTGTATCTGTATCTGTATCTGTATCCATATCTATATCTATATCTAATCTATATAAAATTTTTCCTGTAATGCTAAAGCACTGCCAGAATCTAATAAAAGAATTCAATGCTGCAGAGCATTGACTGTCACAGGAAATGGCATGGAGATTTTAAACACTGGTAAAAAAGAATCAGTTTCCTTTCTTATAATGTAGTGCTTGTAAAAAGGGCCAAGAATAAGCCTCTGTAACTTGGTATCTGCTGTCAGGAGCAGAGGGATTGGCCACACCTGTCCACAGGTACTCAGGGTTCCCCCTGGTTCCCTGCTGCCAACACAGCGAGTCCATTTGCTTTGGTGAAGCTTCTGCATTAGCTGAGCAAGCAGGTGCTCATCACGAATGAGACTCTTCAATCTCTTTTCAGAAAGATACAAGCTGAAACTCTAAGTTTCAGGTTTGGGTTGGTCTGTTTTTTGTTTAACTAGAAGGTCTGGGGCAGAGTACTCTATAGGGGGATGTATCTTCTGAGGCAGATTATAGTTCTTTACAAACTTGCAGCAAGGTCTGGAAAAAGATGCTTAAATACTCTGTATCTCTTAAGAACACAACAATAATAATGTTAAGAAATTTCCTTGCCACAACAATGCAGATTTTGGACCATAATAATTGCACAGACTTTGCAGTAGGCCATATAGAAAACTGAGAAAACATGTGGGCTGCTCTGAGATCATTTGCACATGTGGGTCCCATTCATTGGCAGGGAAATATTTGAGGTACCAGAGGGAAATAAAGGCAATTCTTCAAGTCTGCCATATCCGTCTTGGACAGATTGACACTTCTGTTTCCATGGAGTAGTGATCAGATTTGCAGCTGCCTTAAAATGTTCTTGGTACGTTCTGTGGGGTAAGTTGCTTTCCTGTTGCTTGCCCCTGACTGCCTCTCCCACATATATGCAAAATATGCCTATTTTTTGTGAGGCAGATTTTTAAATTGTTATTGGCTTGTTCATTTACTCTCAATGGATGTTTTGGGGTATTGACTTATGAAATCTTAAGACATCTGTTATCTACACCCAAGGGTGCCATCTCTTCTTTCTTTTAAGGTCCTTTTAAGGACCTGTTTATGCCACTTTATTCTGGGATTTAGGTGAAACACACTTATATTGTGTAACTTGGGCAGCGGTGGAAGGACAGACAAGATCCCAGCAAGGAAAGAAAGGCAACCAAATGCCCCTGTAAGAGGCCTTTATGAGCCAAATGAGATACTAGGTAAGAACCAAGGTGACTTCTGAGAGACTGGGAGAAGTGTCCTCTTTTTTCGCTTTTTGGAGTTACATAGAAGTTATGAAAAAATCTAGAAAGGCAAATCTTCTGAATTCATTATTTGGAGAGGAAGCCTCAGCTTTTAGCATGTGGAAAATACTTTCTGTAAAACATACATTTTTTTATTCTCCAGTGTCTCTTTGTTATTGAGCAACAGGTTAAATGCAATTGTCAGCATATTGTATGAAGAAAGCAGCATTATGTTGTTACAGAAATTATTAATAACAGAAAAATAAATTTCTATCACTTCCTAAATGCCAGAGGGAGTGAGGAAATTTATTTTAATATGAAGCTATGTAATTTGTAAAAGGCTATTAATATCTATTTGCTGTAGACTAGGCTCATTGTCTTTATAGCTGATTTTGCTCTAGCATGTTCTTACTGAGGCATGCTCATCATTGTCTTGGTCTTAAAAGGTATGAAGAAGTAGGTAGCACATCTAGCTATACACTGATTTTTCTTAGGTGCAAAGCACGTAGATATTTGCAAGTCTCATGGTGTTCTCATGTGTACTGGACTTTTATACAGATTAGAACAAATGGTAACAATGCTGTGGAACTCGTGCAGGACAGGGGATCCCTGGAACCGGAGCAGGCAGGGGACAAACCATGGGCAGCTTCAGGGCTGCCTGCAGCTTCCTTCACCTTCAGCCAGATAAACAATCACTGTGCCACACTGACTGCCTGTCCATCAGAACTGGGACTAGGAGATGCTTATTGATAAAGCAAAGTCAAATTGCCCACGCAGGCTTTGCTGCACAGCTGCTGCTGCCTCTCCCACCCTGACCTCCCTCCACACACAGTATCTGATTGATGCTGCTGGTGCCTTCCCACCCTGCTCTCTCACTGCCTCATTTCTCTCTGTCTCCCTCATATACTCATTTCTTTTTGAATCATTAAGGTTGTAAAAGATCATGGAACCCAGTGATTAACTCAGCACCATCATTTCACCCCTAAACCAAGTCCTCAAGTGCCACATCCACAATGTCCATTTGAACATTTCCACCTGTCCTTTTGAACACTTCCAGGGATGGTGATTCCACCACTTCCCTGGGCAGCCTGTTCCAATGTCTGACCACCCCTCCAGTGAAGACACTTCTCCTAATATCCAATCTAAATCTCTTCTGGTGCAACATCCTGAGACCATTTCCTCTTTTCCTATCACTCACTTGAGAGAACAACCTCCACCTGCCTTCAGTCTCCTTTCAAGTAGTTACAGAGAACAATAAGGTCCCTCCTGAGCCTCCTCTCCAGGCTAAACAACCCCAGCTCCATCAGCAGCTCCTCATGGCACTTGTGCTCCAGACCCTTCACCAGCTTTATTGCCCTTCTCTGGACTCACTCCAGCACCTCAATGTCTTTCCTGAACTGTGGGCCCAAAACTAACATAGTATTTGAGATGTGGCTTCACCAGGGGGACATTCACTGCCCTGGTCCTGCTGGTCACACCACTGCTGACACAAAGAAATACATTTTTGGCACTGGGCTGCCTGGAGAGCAGCCTTAGTGCAGCTGTGATGGGGACAGAGAACACCAGTATCCATGGTCACACTGGGAGACCCCAGAGAAGGCATCTGCAAAATTCCCAAGCAGCTCCTGCTACCCGACAGGACAAGAGCCTGTTCTTCCCTCTGCTCTGGAACCCTGGGAATGCACACACAGACAGGCACACAGAGTTCAGCTGGGCAGCACCAAACTTTGGTCCTCTAACATGCACCTTGACACCATCCGAACATCAGAACTCCCTCTCACCATCTGTAGAGCTCCTGCAGGCTCTTCCTAAGCCTAACCCCATTCTGGGCTCGGCTTTGCTCCTTTAGCAAGACACACACTGCATAGCCAGAAAAACCTTCTGTGAGAAGCGTTGTGCAGATTCATGTCTGCTTTTCATTGATGGGGCTCAGCGGGGGCATTTCACACCACATGGGTGAGAAACTGATGGTTTTTAAAAGTTTTCTATTGCCCTACAGGGCCCAGGGCCAGCGTTCTCCCTCTCTTTCTCTGCTATGAGCCCCAAAAGAAGGTAAGTCAGAAGAGTGACCCTAGATTTACATCTCTGATGGCAAGAACAACATTTGCCTGAAAGTGAAAGTAAGAAACTTGTGCTGTAAGGATAAAGAAGGTGCTCCTAAAAATTACTCAACATAAAATGAATTTGGTTGCAAAGCAGAAACTGATAAATCAGCAGGGATTTTTTTGTCTAACAGCAAGCTTAAGAAATCATAGCACTCATACCTCCATTTTTTTGTGATTTTGCGTCTTTTTCTTACTGTAAATCATTGCCACTGAGTTTAATAGGGATTGCACAACATCTTAAGTATCTCTTAGGTAATATAATTGCTATTTGTGATCCCACTCATGCGTCAAAGCATTTTTTTTTACTGAAGGGGAAAACTTCCATTTTCCAAGTGACTCATTTGTAATGAAAACTGAAAGAAGACCCCAACCCTGTGTGCAATGAAATCGAATTAAAGGGGAAGGCATTTTTATGTGATGCCCAGCATATTAGTTGGGCATTTTGAACTGTTTTCAGATTCAGCACCATGTTGCTCATGGACACTAGGCCTGTCAATCACAGCCAACCCAGAGCTGCTGGAGCAGGAGTGTTTCTAGCCCTTGTTTTTTAAATAAACCCTTATCGTGCACCTTTACATTTCCAAAGTAGCATTTTGGCTCAGGAAAAATGCCATCTTGGGTAAGTGTGGAGTTCACTGGAGATGAGCATGGAGGACTCCAGCCCAACACACAGCACACGGAGCTGCACATTCTTCCACCCCCTTTGGCCCCTCCGCTGAGACCACCCATGCCAGTGCCACCTGAGAGATGAGTTTTGGGAACCCAGACTTCTGTGAAGCTGGTGAAGCCCCGTGGCACTGGCGCCAGGGGGCATGAGAGAGGACAGTCACTCCTGCTGCTGCCATCCAGCATTTCACCAACCCCTTGCACCCCTCCCCACAGACTGAGTGCTGCACAGTTTATTCTGGGGCTGGTGTTTACACATCAGCCAAAGATTAGAGATGTCCCTTCTGGTGGCAGAGGAACGAGAGAAGAGAAAGAGAGACGGATTATTGGTCCACTTACATCATTGGGAATAGTAAGTTCATGGGAACTGGTTGGAGTAGTGGCATCCAGTCCTATTCAGGGGACAGAGGGAAAATGTTACGCCAGCTGTTTGCAAGAAGGGCAAGACACAACAAATGAAATTTTAAAGAAGGAAACATACAGAAAGGAGAGAAAAAAAAAGATAAAAGAAAGGAGCAAAGAAAAATTGAGAACTGCTAGTGAAACAGAAAAGAAAGCAAAGGATGCAAAACTCAGAGGGCTGGGCTCATTTTAAATGAGTCTTATTTTAATTAACCTTTAATGCGCCAAAGCAACAAATGTCACATGAGATTCCACAGGGTCATCATAAAAAGCTTCTAGAAAATGAAGGGTTTCCTCTAAAAATAGTGTCTGAATCTTGTTTTAAACACATCAATTGAGAAATTAATGGATGGCTGAAATTGGACCTGTCTACTCGGAATTCTAGAATATGGAAAATTAAAGTGGATGTCAAATGAACAATTAGCTGAACAAAATGCATATTTATGAAAAATACAAAAAAAACCCAAAAGATAAAATAAGGACAAAGAAATTAACCTAAGAAAATCTGGAAATTATATGTGGGATTAGTTGCTGAAGAAATGTTGGGAAGGGTAATTTTGGAAGGGAAATGGACAAAGTACTCTAAGCTGCATACATTTGTTTGTAAATTGGGTGGACAAAAGGAAAATGCTCAGGAGAAATGGAATTACTGCTCTAACACACGGTAACATTACAGAAATGTACATCTCACAAATATAACCAGGAAAAGATTAAGGAGCAGGATGTTAATGACAAGAATAAGGAAAATACAAAGCTAGGAAAGGCCATTTAGTATTACTTGTAAGTATTTTATCAGATACATCACAAAGAAACAGAAGTCTGTTTTGATGTCATGAATCTTTCTCTTTTCTTTATTTGGTGTTTATTGTCTTATCTGTAAAGATATGCCCAAAATAGTAATTTCTAACTAGAATATACAAAAAATAAATATTCTACCAAAAAGTGACTAATTCTATTTGTTTACATTTGATTATGAATTGTGTAAGCTTAGTTCACACTGAATATCAAATAGTCAAGTTACTCACAGAATTTGTGATGTATGTGATAAAATGTTATTTGCCATACAAAGCATGTACCAGTACAGATGCACTTCTGTGAAGTTTTTAGATGCCAAGCATGTATGTTGTGAAGCACAGTAAAAATGCTCATTTGCAGTCTTAAGTGACTTCTCACACTTCAATCAAGAATTCAGCCTCAGCTTTATTAAGTGTGGAGCAAATTTTAAGTCCTTAACTAAATTTCCATTGCATTTTGTAGTTATATCTGCATTATCTAGTAGGATGTGAGGCACTTGTCCCAGCAGTGATGATTACAGATGTTCTCAAGACATTTGGCTGTAAAAGAATTCAACTTTCAGCATGTCATAGTCTCGTTAATTGGTGTTTCTGTGCCATGAGCACAAACTGTTTTCCCATGTTTGCTTCTCTCTGATCCATGTCACCAATGCATGGACAAGAAGCATGGCCAACTGGTACATACTGTATGGTCCACAATAACTTTGGGAGGATGGAACAGAAGAAACTCGGGGCTTTAGCCAAGGGCAGAAATGAAGCAGTTGTGAGTAATAAAAGTAACAAACAAAGCACATTTTAGTAATGATGAAAGGAACTGTAACAGAGGTACGGGAGGGAAGAAGAGAGATTAATGTGTGAAAACAGAAGGATTGCTGGTCATTGACCACATTTATTATTAAAATGATGTAATGACCACGGGAAACAAAGCTGTTAAGAAGAAGGACATCCCCAGGGGGTCATGGGTACGTACCAGGGAAACCAGGGGTGGTCTGCCCAAGGGGAGTAAAGGGGGGATGCTGCATAGCCAACTGGTGAAGCTTGGTCAACTGCAGGGCAGGATGGGAAATTAGAACTAACCAATCAAATGGAATTATTTCAGAGCAGAGAAACCATCTTACGTGTTCTAAAACTGGATTAATTAAAATTATATTGAAAAATAAAAGGTTTAATCATTCATTCTAGTCTACCATAGAGAAAAAAAAAAACAAAACCAAACTGGTTATAAATGACATCTCTACTGTTATTACATGTAATGGCTATTGTTAATATTAACTAATTACTGTAGAATTACATATTAAAAGAACTCAAATATATCACATGCAAAAAGACCAAGGTAACTGTCATTTGTTCCTGGGCCATTGTACTTTCTAGCAATTATTACACAAGGTAGGAGATGTAGCTGGGCTAACACTTGGCTATACAGTGTGTTGGTCAGGAAAGGTGTCCTTAGGCCGTGTCTTTATTGCTAAGTGTAGAAAGCAAATGCTGCCCAGAACAAATAAGAGGGAGAGGAACAAAAAGGGAGTAATTTACATGTGCTGGACTCACGTCTGGATGCGGGATGGCATACTGCCCCTGAATCGTGAATGCCTGGAAACAACAAGCACAGTTAAGACATGTGTTAGTCAGGTGGGACAAGCAGCATTCCCGTTCTTATCAGAAAAGCTTTCCATGCCCTCCCCCCCGGCAAATGCCACCTGCATTGCTTTCCACACTGAGGTTAAATCGTCTTGTGCTGCTTGATAACCCTTGGCACAGTAGAGAAAGGTCTCTGTCAGGCTGCCCATGCTCCCCTTGCAAGCAGAGAAGGCCAAGTGCCGCTGCCCAAGCTGATGATCTCAGCCCTCAGGACCTCCCTTCAGTCCAGCTCCGTCTGCCAGGAGCAGAGCTGAGGACACTGAGGGGGTGGTGGAGCACAGCGGGTGGCCAGTGACGCCAATGCACCTCGGGACATGCTGATGCCACAGCAGCAAGAGGCACAGTGAGGAGCGGACAGACCTGCTCAGGGGATGCCCGGCCCCATCGTCCAGCTCCTGACTGCCACGTGTGTGCAGGGCCATGTGCCAGCCAGCTCTGAGCCACCTTGTCTGCCTGCTGACAGCCACAGATGCCAAGTGCCAGCAACAGTGTGCCCTGGGGCCCCTCACGGGGTTCATGCCCCGGCTGCTGTGCCTGTAAGCACGTGTGCTGAGGGCAGCCTGTCCTCCAGTGCCTGGGCACAGGGCCAGCAGGCCAGTTTGGAGACAGGAGCATCATGGAGACCCCCAGCACAGTGGGTAGTCTTATCTTCCACAACAAGCCAAATGTCCTCCCACCACAAGAGCAGTGCAAGGGATGTAGTTTCTGGCATCATCTATGGAGGCACTGGAGTGAGGTGTGGGGGCAAAAAGCACGAGTGAGGAGGGCTATGGTGGCATGCCTGGCACCAGTTAGCACAGCCCTTTGTTACTCTTGCTAGTCCTGTTCAACTCTCTGCAACGGCCTACAAAAAACAAACTGCAGAGTTTATGATTTTCTATTACGTATGAAAGGAATGACATATCAGAAAAATTTTCATGTGCTTGAGCTTAGGCAGGAAAGCAGAAGGACAAATTATAACATAAATATTTGTAGTGGGAGAATTACAAACAGGAACAGAGCTGATTAGCTTAGTTTGCAAAATGCTGATTTGACAACAGGCCTCTTAGAAAGTAATGAATCCTTTGCAAATGATAAAACAACTCATTTAATGGAGTTCGGATATTAAAACCTTTAATGTCTCAACTGCATGATGCATATTTCTGCAGCAGAATTTCCCTTCTGGAGAAGAAACATTTAATTTAGTTTTTAAATTAGTTATAAAGCCAAGACATAATCTGCCAAACATGATGCACATGACTAGTATTCAGGGAAAAGCATGTGTACCAGGCTCTATGGGAGGTTCATGGGCAAACATGTATGTGCATCTATAGGGGATGGGCAGCACTGATGGGTTATGTATCACAAGAAAAGGTTCCAGTCCACAAAAAAAGTGATCAATGCCATCAGTGGGTCTAAAGGAAACATGTATTCAAGCAAGTGAAACTTGTTTGACTTTCACCAAATGAGGACAACCTGAGTAGGGGGGGACTCTGTGCTCAGCCAAGGACGGCAGCAGCTTCAGGGAGGTTACAGCTGGGTCCATGAGCACACAGCGGGTTTGGAAACCACGCTTTGGTGTCTGTGCGTCTGTGCTGGATCACAAGTGTCTTCTTTGGTCTCAGCCGTACTTCAAACCCAGCTGAGTGAACATCTTTTACATGGCTGTTTTCTGCAGTGGTCTGCAAACCAGCAAGAACCCATCACAAAAAAGTCACCAGCAAACCTAGTAGAAGTCATTCCTTCCCTCATCATTCTGCTCTCTCATACTTCCATGTGTACATAGGAGAAAGCAATCAAACTGGAGAAGTAACAAAAACAATGAACATTCAGTGCGCAGACCAGGTTTACTTGGTTGCTTGGCAGGCCACGAAAACCATCAAAGCAGAATGGACAAGATGGGTCTTGAATTTTCTTCTCCAGGGGAAAAAAAAATGAAAAAAAAAGGAAAAAAAAATGAAAGAAAGGTTTAAATTTCTTAGGCTGCCAAAAGGTCATTTCATCGATTTAGCCTGAGAAAACAATCTCTGTCTGCTTCACCCCTTGTCAGGGGAACCATGTGTTTTTGGGGCTGAGGGCTGGGGCTTGCCAGCTCAAGCCTGATTAGAGGCTACTGAGACATCTGTCCTGTAATGTTCCACTGAGCATGTGGGCTATGGATCTGCTTCCATCAAAGTCAAGGGCAACTTCCCTACTGGTGTAAGTAACAGCAGGGATGACCTGGTCTGCACATTTTCCTCAATTTAGACTGGTAAGAACATAAAGCAAAGCTGCTCCCTCTGAGTACCCATTTAAGCACCAGTGTAGCACATAGGGTAGAAATTTCCAATTTAACCATTGCACATGCTAAATACCAGTAAGGGCAGAGCAGGGCAGTATTCAGTTTCCTTTTAGTTTTGTTATGCAATGCAGTATCAAATAAGCACAAGAGAATTAAAAGCAATACTTAGAGTAGAAGAATCCCATCTTCTTAAGGAAAACTAGAGATTATATTTTGCTAATGTTACTTATTTTACTAAGTGTTAAACAAAATCCTTTCAAGATAGCCATGATGTAATTTAGAATAGAAAAGTAACTTCTGAGGGCTTAGCTGAAAGATTGAATGGAACTAACAGTGCTAATAAAATTTTATTTTTGGTATTAATTTTCCACTTATGAAACCTGGTTAGAGTGTTGTTCCATACTGGTGTCCAAACACACCTTAATCATTGTCTTGGATTTCAAACCAAGACAATCAGTTTCTTAAAAATTCTGCTTAGTCAGAGCACACAGAAATTCAAAGCGCACAGATGTCTGCCTCTTACACTCTTTCTCACATCAGCAAGGTTGCATTAGAAAAGTGAGAACTTTTTTTTTAACTGATAAAACTGAAGGTGACAAGAGCTATTAGACCTGAAAATAGGATACTTTCAATTATTTATAGAAACTGCTCAGCACCCTCTAGCAACAGTCAATGCTTTTGAGTAATCATATGCAGTCTTTGAAGGCAGTGGCAATTACAACACTGGTAGAATGGGCTGCTGCATATATATACACACAAATATTTCTTAAAGGAAAGCACTGCAGTGTAAACTTTAATATATGGAGTAAATTATTCTGAACTTTCAGTCATAGACCAGTTTCTGGCACATTATTTTACATTTCAATTCAGCTTTGGTCACTAAGGAAGCAGATTTTTTTATTTTGATGACAGCAAGTAGGAGCAGTAGGCTCGAGTATGCTGAAAGCTACTACATCCAGATTATGAAAATCTGGATATATATCAGAACAAATCATTACAGAGTAGAAGGTAAAACTCTGAGACAAAAATAAATCAGAGACAGTTCATGACAAAGGCTGTCAGAAACATTTTGGCATATGCTTGGGAGGTGCAGGAGCTTCCTTATACACCAGCAGATTGTGGTGGCGCGGGTCGTCACATCAACAATGCCAGCAGCACCTTGG
This sequence comes from Donacobius atricapilla, assembly GCA_013397315.1. Classification (NCBI taxonomy): domain Eukaryota; kingdom Metazoa; phylum Chordata; class Aves; order Passeriformes; family Mimidae; genus Donacobius; species Donacobius atricapilla. The sequence goes on from WBMY01018589.1 coordinate 1,204,944, forward strand.
GCACTCAGCTCCACCAGGAACTCTATACACAGCTTCTCATATGACCCCCAAATTTCCCAAGGTGGGACACAGTCTATGCCATCAGCTCACACCCTGTGACAGGGTAATGACCTGGGATGAGCTGATGGGGTGGAAGGGGTGGCCTGCCTGCAGATGTTCCACCCTGCAGGTAATGGGGTACTTGCTTAAAAAGAGACCTTGGCATCACCTTGGGGAAAAGATTTGGTTGGGTGGGGGTGCCTTACTCCCAGAGAGACTTTACATATGTTAATCCTGAGCAGAGAGATGTCTGCCTTCCTCTAGGCAGGGATTGTAGCATCTCACTCCTCCACCACTGCTCAAAGCTTGGTGGCTACACAGGTCCCCTTGAGACCCGCCCATGGTGTTTTTAGGGTATTTATCAGTTCTGTTCATCACTGGATCTTCAGTGAAAGCTGCATTCCCCCTTCAATGGATGATGGCAGACCATTCCTGCCACACGCTGCAGACCCATTACAGACATTACTAAAAGACACACAAGAACCAATTGCAAGTGGGTTTTTAAAGGCAGATGAGAACCCTGACTGATACAGCTTAAGGTAAAGGGGGAATCATCAAAACTTCCTTACATAAAAAAGAAACAGGAATGCTGTTGTTATGTGATCAATCAGGCTGTTCCACACCATGGCTGGGAAGGTCTATACTTGCATGTATGTAGTTCCAGCCACCTTGGAATTCCATTGCTACTTGGTCCCGAGGGACTACAAGCAGTGGAAATTATGTGTGTGTGTAAATCCTTACCACAAAATGCACTATATGGTCCCAAAAAGTATGAAAACTGTGAGAGAAAAATTACAATTTTCATTAGCAGAAATGTTCTGCTGTTTCATCATCTCTGAAAATTGACAAAATTGCTTATACAGCTAGTGAAGCTGCAAGTTCAGGAAAAAAACCCCCAACCACTACAATAAGCAGGGCTGCCCCACTCAATGAGCTCCTGATTTGGACACCTCTCAATCTGCAGAAGGGCAGCTTTAATTAAAGAAGGTATTGTTAAATTAACTGTAATTAATTACTTAATTATAGAAGTCAATGTTAAATCTTGGTAAAATACCAGATGGTCACAATTTTGTGTAAAGTTTGCTATGCAGTGTTCTCCCGTTCCTGCAAACTGTAAGCACACACAGTAGACAAAACACATCAATACTATACCAGGAAAGAAAGAGTAAAAGTTGAAAACTAACAGGTGCTGGCTGAGGCTGGGCCAGGACGGTGTGGTTTCCAGCTGAAGCCAAAATGGTGTCTGCTCTTACCTGGCCACCTGCAAAAATGATAGGTGCAGAGGCAGGTTTGGGACGGTAGGGGATGGTGGCACCTTTGGGTGGGGACTGCAGACAAAAACACAAAGCAGTCAAAATGCAGAATGAAGCAGAGCTTGTATTGAAAAGATGTTTCTCTTTAAAAATATCGGTCACCTCAGAAAACCAAGGCATGCAGATAACCCAGCCCAGCCCACCTTGCCCTCCACCCCACCAGACCAAATGCACGCTAGAGGCCTCTTGTCTGGGCTTCAAGGGAAGAGCTAAGGACCTGAGTGCATGGCCAAAACAGGCAATGGTGACAGCTGTGGTTTCATTACTGCCACTGTCAGATGAAGCTATGAAACTTCAATAAGAGTGTTAAGACATTTCAGGAAATGTGGGCACAATTTTGTAAACGGCCAATGGTTTGGAAATTATGGGCATTTTCAGCAAGGGTTAAAATGCCCAGATTTTCATACAAATTTATTTTGTGTATCATTTAATCTAAGGGCTAAAAAACTGCCATCAACATGAAACTTACTGGTCTTGTGCAATGACCTGACCCTAAGGAAGCAAAAAGTCCTGGCTGGTCAGAATTATTTCTATTTTAAACAAGACTGGATGTTTTCTGCCCTATTCTACATCAGAATAAAATGTGTTTCTTTCAGAATGACTGAAGCTCTGTGCTGGATCTGGTTATTGTTCAACATCATGACAGCCTGTGACTGCTAAACCTTGCTGCGAGAGGCTCTCAAACACCAGGAAAAGCAGAGTTTACAGAGCCTCTGGAAATCCCTGGCACGGGAAGGGCAGGCAGCATCCCAGGGGAACCCATGGCAAGTGGCGATTATTAATAATGTGTTTGAGCATCTCCTGAGTGAGAAGGGACACACTGGGCACCCACTTACCTCCAGCATCACCACGCAGATCTGCTTCACACACTGGATGATGGCATCGGGGGTACCAGATATGGTCACTGCACGCTCCGTCGAGTTGGGCAGCATGTCCCCTGCCACCTGCACCTGGGCTCCTGTGGACTTCAGCAGAGACAGAGCAAAGACACTGTCACTGCCATGCAGGCAATGGCACCTCTCCAGTCATTCACTGATAGATACATTTTTTGTCTTTTCTTTGCTGGATGCGGTAGAGCATGTGTGGAAACTCCTACCCAGGACACGGATCTGGCTGTTCAGGCCAGTTTGCCAGCACTACCACCCTAGGGAGGTTAGTGAATCAAACTGCGGCCTGAACTTCAGGAGAAGCATTTTAACCCTCTCAAAGACAGACAGCTGTAATGCTGACTAAAAAGTGAAAAGGGTGAAATGAAGTACTCTTCAATAATAAAAAAATAAACCCTGATAATTGAACAAGCTTAGCTAATCAAACGAGCCACTCTTTAATCTACTGATAAATGGCTCTTTAATCTACTGATGGCTGACTTGTGTGTGTTGTTGAAATACAGGGCTTCCTTATGCTATATGGTACAGAAGCACTTCTAAATCATAATTAGTGTTGATTAAATATATGCATATCATCAACTTTTAGCTCATTAATGAACTCAAGAAAGTAATGAGCCAGTTTCGGGGGTTTTTTGCTCTGTTTTTTTAATTTGATCTTGGCACTAGTGTGTCTTAGTTAAAAAAAAAAACACAAAAAAACAGAACAAAGAAAGAAGAAAATACAGGAGGCCCAAACAACCCTTGACATTATTACACAAACATAGAAGACCTTTTCAGTCAATAGAGAAAATCCCAGGCATTTGATGTTGACTAAGCTCTTTAACATATTGCACAAAAGATTTATTCCTGACTGTTATTGCAATGTAGTATTTGGGATTTACAATACAAGTATTTTCAGTCACCATTGCATTGACTCTGCATCAGTCAGCAAGGAGTTAATTTGTTTTCCTGCTAGTTATGCACAACACGTGTTATATTTCTTTCCAAAGACTGATTAATGTACTGATTTAATCTTCTGTTCGCTAATGCTGTTTAAGGCCAAAGTATCAATTCCATGCCTTATAACATTTGGAATTTCACCGTAATTTGATCAATCCCTCATGCTTTTGTTTTCTTTTTTTCACAATCTTATCTCAAAAATAGTACTGCAGCCCTACATGTTGTTCCTGGGTGCATGACTGAACACAAAAGACCTCTCCTTTTGCAGCTGCTCAATGTGTTGTGTGATGATGAAATTAGACCACATTTTGGGCTGGATGCTCCTTGATTTCCCCTTCTTTCCTGATATTTGCTTTTTAACGTACATTCCTGGGTATCTGTACATCCAGCACAGAAGACTGCCAGATACCAAGGTCATTTATGCATTTACACCCAGAGCTAATCTTGTTTGTGCTCTGGTCATATATCAGTGGCAAGAAACAAGTAATATTTTGTCCATTACCCTTATGCTTAGGAAAACATGCAGTGTGATTTCTTGCTACATTAACCTTATCAAAACAGCTATTTGGCCAAACACTATCCTTTTACTTCCTTGTACCAGTCTATAGGCAATTGCTTCTGAAACTATGCTCACCAGGACAATCACTTCAGTCACTTCACTTAACCAACAGACCAATCTTGCCTTTAAAAACCTACGTCCTGAGTACATTCCCACAGTGCTCTGAGTGAAATTACCAATATTTAATATAAAATCCGAAGTAGGGACAGCTGTAAAACCTAGAGGTAAGCAGTCACTAGCACACAGTTCACACTCATGCCTGCTCCTATTTTAACACAACTAAGAAATCAACTTAAAAGCTCCATAAAACCATCTGTCTTTAATCTTCGTAGAGCCTGTCAAAAGTCTTTTGTTTTGACACAGGCAAATTAAAAACCAGATCAAGCTGTTATCATAGTATGTTAAACAGAATCCCATGTTAGAATGAATTCAAATTTAGAAGGAATATTGTCACTTCCTCCAGAATAACAATCCATTTTTCTGAAATGTCCTATTCAGATTTTCTCTATATGACTGAGGATGTACCTGATTTTCTTGTATGAGTGATTACACACACCACGTCCGTGGCTTGGCATGTGCTATATTGTTATAGTCATGCATGGAAGAGTTAAAACAGGCACTTTTTGCATTTTTTGGTTAGACTAAAATGTGGCTCCTAGCACACTGAATGAATACTTCTAGTTAAAGTCTGGACTAAAAATAAATTCTGCATGTGTTTGCATCAAATCAGGTCACATGTGGCCCAGTGACATCAAGAAGAAACAGGGAAGTAGCATGAAAATCACACTTTTCCAGGAAGTAGATCTACTAGCCTGGAATCCCCTGCTGCTTGGGCTTTTCTCTGACTGTAAGGGTGGTAATTAATTTGGAAATGGCTGCAACTGTTTGACTTGGGGTCCCCTGAGTATTGCTGGGTAGGGGTCTGTGCTGGAAGAGAAACTTGAAGAGCCATTTGTCACTGTTGTTTTGCTTAACTGTGCATGGAAGATTTTATACCTTGTAAAGCTGTTTCTTCTATTTCACATATGGTCTTTAGTGTCAAGGAAAGTACAAGTCCAGCTGTGCTGGACCCCCTGCTTCTCCCAGAGCAAAGCCTTTCCAGGTTTTTCAGTCAACACATGCTCATGTTGGTATGATCAGCAAAGCACAGTTGGTGATGCTGGCAGGGCACACTGCGGCAGGATGTTGAGCTAGCCAGTGTCTCCAGCACACATTCCAAGACTTACCTCCCTGATTTCTTTGATTTTGGAACCTCCTTTTCCTATAAGGGATCCACACTGACTTGCTGGGACGACGAGCCGCAGTGTTACGGGCGGTTTGCTTGTCACCGAGCTGTTTGTCATTGAAGCGTTTATGTCCTGTAATCACAGTGTCAGCGAGTATTAGCACAGGATTTGTCACTCCTGGTGAGCGCTGAGGAGCTCAGAGCTAATGCCCAGGCTGTCTGTGGAGACCTGTGAAGTGTGCAACCAGCTGTGGCTGGTTTTTGTGGTGAGGAAAATCCTCCACAGCTCTGCTGGTGATACACTGTAAGCATGAAGCGGCTTGTGCCAGAGGAACCCCTCTGATGTCTGGCATTGCAAAATCTGTGCTGTGCCACCAGAGGGCAGGACTAGGAAGAGGAGGTGGTGTCTGCCATTAGATCAGCCAAAACAGGTGGAAAAAGCAAAAAGGCTTTCAGATTCATAGGCTTCCAAAACCTGTTTCGGTTTGTTTTGATCTCTTTTTCACCACCTCAGTTAGAAAATTTACACTGTGTAATATGTCTTTACACTTCACGTCTCTTCCCAGATTTGATTCAAAGGAAAATGATAAAAACAGGAATGACAAAGAACATGTAAATAATCTGAAGCAGAGAAAATAAGATGATTTTGATGTCTTCTGCCACCCTCTAGATTTAATTTCTCTTTTTTAGTAGGTCCATAACTATTTGTAGCACTACACAATTTCTAAAATCTTTTCCATTGTAGTTATGTAACCAGAGTATAAAAAGCACAGCAGAACTGTAATTGCCTGCGTCCAGGTAATGTAACATACATCTGAGTATCCCACTATCCAATGAGACCACATTGCACACTCCCACAAGCATTTCAATTCACTACATGTAGCAAGGTTTAAATTGTTTTAAATATATTTTGTTGGTTCGAAATCTTGTAAGCGAGACAAAACAGTCTCTCTAAAGACTTTATCGCAGAGAAAAAGATTAAGCTTATCTTCCCACTGATCAGTGGCATGCCTTGAGGGAACTTAGGATGAGAAAATAAAATAAGTAGCCACAAGCTGCACTGAAGCTGATCAACAACTCATGAGAATCTCAGAGTGTTTTGGTAACACTAGCTATGAGCTGAGAAAACTCATCGGTGAGGTGGTATGGCACAGCTATTATACTTTCCACATGAATGTTACCAAAAGATTAGGACAAGAATGAGAAAACACGCATTTCCTATTAAGTAATATATGATGCAACAAGAACTGATGTGATTTCCTATGCTTATAAAGACTATCACTTAAAAAAGTGTCTATATTGTGCAATCAGGACCCCAAATTATTAAAAAAAACAACCAACAACAAAACTATTCAGCACTTCAAGCAGCTCTGCAGATCTCACTGAAACAGCGTGGGAGTCTGGTGACACCAGCACTGATTGCTACAGTATGTCCCCAGCTGTGATGGCAGCATTCTTCCATCCAAAAGAAGGCTTGGTATGACTCTAATTAGCTTAAAAGAGAAGAAAACAAAATCTCAAATGGAACAAGGCATTGCTGCATGTGACAAGACAGCTATCAAATCATTCCTCTGCCAGCCAGTAGTAACTCACATTCTGTTTAGTAGCTGTGCCAGAGAGAGACTGCAATCCAAAATAAAGCCAGAGGGATAACAGAATTTTGCAGTACCCATATATCTGAGATAAAGTTACACCAATTTTTCAGCTGGAAGATGCCATCTCACTGTATCATGTTTGTGTCAGGTGGAGGCATGTGTAGCTGAATAATCCTCTTCAGCCACACAGCATGAAACTTAATGTCTCCTACTTCCATATCATATGCAGCCTGGCCTCAAAGTCTTCACTGAACTTTTTGCCTTCAAAAGCACTTTGCAGGAACTGGAAGCCACTGTTCTCTTTATTTTGTCCTCATTATAAAAGAAGAGCAAAACCTAAACATGAGGGCTCAGCAGCATGGACTGCATACGAGAATTATTCCAGCTTAAAAACATGACAAAGGAGAAATAAGCAGAAAAAAAATCCCCTTCAGAGCTGCAGGCTTCTGACTAGGGGTGGCTGGAGACTTTCCCACAGAACAGTCATCTTTCAAACTGGGAGATTCCTATTTATTTAACCTCTAACCCTTTGTGGCATTACATCCATTTCTTCAGGGCTCTGGCAGGCACTATAGCTGGACCTTGTGTGGCTTTCTCCCTGCCTAGTGGGCTGCTCCTCAGCCAAAACAGGCTACCTGGGAGCCTGGAAGTGCTGAAGAGCCAGCAGCGTCCCTAGCTCTTGGCATCTCAGGGTCACAAGCACGTAAGGCTTCACAAGACAAGCTAACCTGGCAGCTCAGAACTCTACCAGACCTCCAAGGAAAAAAACATATCAAAATTCTTTTTTCCTAGTTTCAAAGGAAATGTTAAACTGTCCGATTTTCACAGCACGGAGGGTTCTGTGTGGTGGCTCCTCACTTGGAAATGACCATCAAAGGACCAACCACAGTTGTACTGGTAAGAATTAATGCTTGTCAGAAAAGTATCACCCTGATTGCTTTAACACCTTCCTTTTCTCCTTCTTCCTAGAGCTAAGCAAGTTTTTCACAGATGTTTATAGAGGAACAAGGATTCCAAAAACCCTTTTCTTATTTATCTGGAGAAGGTCTGATTATCAAGCTGTATCTGCTGGTTATTCCAGCGCTTAAGTACCACGTGCTTTCAGAGGATTATGTAGACTTACAAGCAAAGCTAGAGCTGCCCCACTCACCAGTGAAGTTATAGCTGCAATTCTTGGGTCTCAACCTCCAGTCCAAAAATGACTGGGCTAAAATGTCCCCTCTTGCAATTCCAGTGGTCTGCCTGGGTTAGTGTAATTTTCTAACATCTCTCTTTCTCCCCTGCACTGAACACTTTAGGCATTTATGTAAATTCCTTCTTAGCTTGTAAATTATTCATAAGACTGCTAGAAAAGCAACTTCCATTAGGAACGCTGTCAAAGCTGAATTGTATAAGCTACAGAGCAACCACAAAACAAACACAATCTTTCTCATTTTTCTATCTATCTGACACATTTTGAAATTTCTACTAACATAAGAAAAGCATTCTAGGACTTCCTAGACCTGCTTATCTCCAGGTATATAGCTGTAGGGTGGAAATTAAGGGACCAAGGTCTTCATGTGGACATGCATAACCAACACCAAAAAGATCCCTCAAAGCAGCAGTCTCATACATGCATCTTTTTTCTTCTGCGTTTCAACATAGCTGCAATAACAAGAGCTGGACTGATTTTTTTAAATGGTTGAAGAAATCACCAGCAAAAAGATACGCATAAAAAATAGCGCTTGGTAGCTACCTAATTTGTAATTTTTGAAACAGCACTTTATTTTGTCTTCAGAGCGTTACAGTTACCTCATTTTATTGGCAGGAAGATTTATAGGAAACCTGATTAAATATATCATGTATAATATATACAATATGTATTACATATACATATTTCTTTACTGCTGTTCTTTTAAATATACCAAAAAACCCAATTATTTTAAAACTAAATAAAGATATTTCAGAGCAATACTTGATCTGCAGGGAGTGCCACTACTACTTTGCTAATGCTCACATGAAGAGCCCAGACTACCCTCTAAAACCTGCAAGTGCAAATAAGTGCAAAATCCAGCCAGATGCCTGAATTTCAGCTTTCTTTGCATATTGCTACCTACAGCAGTTTCAAAGGCTCTCTCATGTTGGGTGGTGAGCTGGGGATCTGATGCCATGCAGTGTATGATGTTTGTATGAAAAATGCAGCATTATTTCCACTGGGTACTCATTTTGGCAGGAACTGGCAGGGATTATCCATGCTAATGATTCTCTCAGCATTTTACAGGATGAAGAAGATGTTTTTCCTGTAGAGAGCAGAGACGCTGCTCTCTCCAGGATTCTCTGGACTGGAGGGTACAGCACTGTACCCCAAGCTACCTCTTAAACTAGGAGAAACTGGGATTGGTCCATATTGGATAGGAGATGAAGGGGAGAAGGAGATGACAATAGGAGGTTTTGAAATTGGGGTTAAACAGAATTACTTGTGTGGTTCTGCAGGCTTAAACCCCAAAAGCATTATTATTTCATATCAACATAGTGAAAGTTTGGAATATCACACAGGAAGATCTGAAAACCCATGAAGGATTGAAGAAATATAAATGGGATTAATACTTGCAGTATTAAAAAAAAGGTCATTTGTCTGGAGCCTGGCAGGAACATTTGCCAAGACAGAAGTGAAAACACCTGAGCAGGAACTGGGGACACCCAGCACCCACCAGGCAAAGCACAGGTGTGTGCAAAGTATTTACACTAGTAGGAGGTGAGGCATTTCCAGCAGTGGCAGGGATATGACAGCATGATAAATAGGACAGGGGACTGTTAATGCCATTAAATAAGCCTTTATGGAACTTCATTTGCAACTTGTCCACAATTAATGCTGATGTTTAACATAAAATGTAACCAGAAAAAGTTGGAAAGGGAGTACTAGAGTCATGAGACAGGTGGGGAATGCATCCTCTGACAGACTGTGCTTGCATCACTCTCTCTGGCAAAAGCAAGGGTGTGCAGGGATAAAATCAGTTTCTAAGTATATATCTAGAAATGGAATCCTCAGGGATGGAAAGGCAAGAATTGTCTAAACTTATGACCAGTGCTGGCACAAAAACAAACCTGCACAAACAGTCCATGAATAAATTCAGGTGAAGAGTGAAAAGAAGTTGTCTAATAATCAGAGACCTGAAGTTGTGGACCCAGTATCAGGAAATAGGAAAAAATCTTGCATGTTCAAGACATACAGTAGATTCTAGAAGACAACTGCATCTGGTGACTTATGAGCTCTCTTCTAGTCATGTTGCTCTAAACTTGAACAATCACTATGTGTAAGTAAAGGCATGTGTTGACAATTCTCATCAATTCCACCATCTCCCTGTGCTGTGGGGAGATGTGGAGACTAACCTTGTTGACTTGGAGAAATAAGAACTCTTAGGAAAGGGATTAACATCCCTCTAGTTTAATCCATTCTGGAAAGACCCTGCCCTTCACTTCTGCTGCAGGTGACTCTACCTGTCTGCAAGCTCCTCGTTTTAAGAGTAGATGGACTGCTTCCTGCAGGGGCATCTGCCTCTCCAGAGAGGACCGGAGAGCTACCTGGACTAGACATACGATTTTCAAAAGTAGAGAGAGTTAAATCCTCTCCAGAGTGACCAGGGTTCATGTTCTGTACTCTGCTGCCTTTTCTGTGAGGCTCTCCATTAAAATGGCGACCGTGTCTAATTGTAGCTGGTCAATGAAACTGAAGGAAATCTCAGCAATTTAGATACATATCTGCACAGAACACTCAGTTTACAGTGAACTGAGCTCCTGCCTTACTTACTGTGAGTGCCTTTAATTGGTTTGAAAATACAAGGCTTAAATGTGGTTATTGGTAATCACATAATTTGTTTTTAAAATAAAAAAATTCTACTTAAATGAGTTATATATTCATTTTGACATATATAACTTTTACATCAATACCAACTGGATTCATACAAAAACAGAGTTTAAAGTTAGGCAATTATTCTTTTCAAATCAAACCCACAATGGGAATAGAATTTTTCCAAGACATTTTTCCTACTATTAGCACAGATTACTAGAAGCAATTGCTTTTCCCTGAAGCCTCCAAAAAGCAAAAGAAATGATTAAACATCCTGTAAATTGACCCATTATTTTTCTTCAGCTTTGCTGCCAAAAGCATTTATAAAAATATAACCACTTTCATTGCTATTAAATAGAACATTAAACAAATCCTATTTAACGTTAACGCAAACATGAGGAAATTCAAACAGTGTTTGTATTTCAACTTGAAGAGAGAGAAAAAAAATATTTGCTTACCTCTTCAAATTTTAGTGCAATCATAGAAAAAGCTTTAAAAATTGCATCTGTTGGGCCTGTTATTGTCACAATTCTCTCTGGACAAGTGCCTTCTGAAATATTGATTCGAGCACCACTCTGTCAAAAGGAACAAATATTTTTCAAAGTTATACTTCCCAGGGAGCAAACTAAGGAGGATTAGAGATATAGTTTGAGAAAGAAATACCTTGAGGCATCTAATTCCCTCCCCTACAACTGCAGCCCCAACATCATATAATTTCAGCATAAACTGATCACATTCCAAAAATTCATGTAACTGCGGGAAGCCGGATTCTGTCTGGGTAAATACTTATGCAGCCTTCTTTGCAGTATGCAAATAGCACCTCTGTAACTCAAAGTTGCAAGTAATTGCATAATCAAATCTTTTCCTTTCCTTCTTGCACGATTAACCTAAAGTAGGACCAGACCTAGACCTGCAGAATTTAAGAGAAGGTGGTTGTCTCCAGGGAGCACCAGCATTTCCCAGGTACAATGCACCTCTCTGGTTTGAATCCCTGAAGGTGGGGCTTGGCCTCTCTGCCTCTCTACTGGGGCCTTGCTTTGTGAAGAAGGCTCCTTGTAGATGTGCCTCCTGTGAAGGCAGCCAGTCAATATGCACTGAGCACCCTTTTAAAGGAGTAGTGGTTGGACAGGAAACACCAACAGTACTGTGTCCATAGGGCAAGGAGCCTGTTGGACAGAGTTAGAAAAACAGAAGTCTTGTAGAGAAGAAAGCCTGGCTGGCTCTCAAGTAGACTCAGTCCTCTTTATGCCACTGTGGCAGTGCAGAGAAAATGTCTCACCCAGGGGGTTTTATATATTTAGAAATTTATATATATTTTAATATATATTTAAGATGATCTTTAGTGTAGGTAATGATCAAATTTGGTTCAGATAAGAGCCACCTTATGTGCTCTCTGCAGTTTCAGTTCTGGGAATGTGTTAATGCAGCCTAACAAGTCTCTGGAGCCTCAACTAACCCCAGGCACTGACCTTCTTGGGGATCAGGGCCTGAAGCAAATGTGAGACAAGCTGGGTTAGTTTGACCCTTTGCCTGCAGGGTCACCACACAGCTGTTGATGAGCTGTGTCCCAGCCCTTATCCACACCATGTTGCTGCTCTACTGCATGAGACTGTTTCCCCATATGACATCACCCCCACACAACATGAAAAACTAAGGCTTAATACCACTGATAGAAAAAAATTCCTGCCACAGACCTGGGCACAGAACTGAGGGTTCTGTACTTTTCTTTAGGCCTGAAGTTGTCTGACATTTCCTCAATGACAGAATTGTCTCTGACATTTTCCCAAAGACAGAGCTACATTTCACACCATAATGATGACGTGCACCCTGCCACATCTGCCAGGGAAGTCAAAATAAAATAATTTGCAATAATTGCATTTTGCTTTTAAAGAAGTACTGAAGAAGGCAGTCATTAAAAGTGGGACCATGTTATCATCATGTGGAGATACAGCCTCTTAGTCCTGTGCTGATATAAAGATGCATAAAATTCCATTATTTTTAAAAAATAACCAAATAAAATAGTGTCTCCTGACCACATATACATGACAACTGGGGTCCAGGATTGGAAGAAGAACATTTGATATTTATCTTGAAAGACAGACCAATGATCATAGGTATTCTCTAAAATGTTTTACTCAGAAGTTAGAAGCACTCTCCAATGATGGCTTCCCTTCTGTGCATACAATTTATAAACAAAGATATCTGCTCATGATCATAACTAATAATTAAACTAAAATGCATTTAATCAACTGTTAAGTTTACCTAGTACACTGGAAACATTTTTTCTTACCTTTTTTTTTCTTTAAGTCTTAGAAAATGGGTGAAAATATGTCATCAAAAAAGGAGCTCAGAACTCAGTCAGCCTGACAATGAAATCCCTATTGTGTATATTTGACAGTGGATGTCTGCAATTTTCTTTATTAAAATACTTTGACATTTCCCTGCCACAGACCTATCAGAGTAGAAAACAACAAAGCAGCTGATACTATAATGTACAGCAGCTTTACTAGAGCCAAACTGACTTTTCTTGAGGCATCCTCAATACACTGTGCTCCTAAAGTTTTTAACAGTGGGATTTTTGACTCTTACTTTTAGCAGTTGCTTCAAAGCAGAAAAGTTACATGGATCTCCAGGTAGGATGTGCTGCCCTGCAGGACCAGTGTGGGTCTGTAGCCTCCACCTGAGCACACTCCTCTGAACACAGCACAGCTTGCTCTGTGGCAAGGAGAGAAGCCTGCAGACACGGGAGGCTGAGGTGCCCCGTTTTAACCCTTTTGTGTCTTCAGCCTTTTCAAAGGATGCAGATGGCAGGTGTGCAGGTCTACCCTGCCCACATCCTACTCACAGCTGCAAAATGAGGAAAAACTAAGGCTTTGTCACGGCATGGCAGAGAAATGCTTGGGCTTATACACATCTGACTCCAGCTCTGCTGAAGCTTGCATCTATCCTCAAACTTGACGTGCATCAGTCTAACGCTTGGTTTCAGATTTTTGGAAACTCTACCAGGAGGTCAAGCCATGTGCAGGACTGATGTTGGTTATGTTAACGAAAGATACAGTGAGCCTGATGCACAGAACCATGCTGTGAGCTGTTCCCGAGATAAGGCAGCAGCAGCCACATCACTATGGGAATGAAAGACTCCAGACTGTTGCGGCAATAAGGAGGTTACATTAACAACAATGTTTGATTTAGGCCAGTATATTTATACCCCACTGCTTGCAAAGAACAGGGATGTTAAACGATCTGCCCGCTTGATGGCAGCATCGGTCTGCACGTGCTGAGCTCACTGTTCTCTGAGCTGGAAAGGAAGGCAAGTGAAGACATCAAAGCTTGTCTTACCTCCTCCCTCATCTTCTTCACTGTCTCACCTTTCTGTTAAGGAAACATAAAAAAAGCCGTTAGCCTGGGCTAAGAAAAGAGAACTGATAAACAATAGTTTGACATGAATATAAATAAAGGTTTTTTTCTGACCTTTCCGATAATGCTTCCAACCTCCTGGAACAGAAAAAAAAGAGACACCGTGAATGATACGATTTGTTACAGAAGAGCATTTGTGCTGTTCCTAAGCTATTTCACTATAATTTATTTCAAAGCTTCAGTGTGAAGCATAGCTCCCTTCCATTGTTGCTGTATACAAATATGCCGTGTTGGATATAAAGGGATGGACTAAAAATGCAGCTTTGCAGCCAACTGATTGTGCAAGAAAAACATCTTTAACAGAAACCAATCTTGTGGTTACAGATCAATCCCGCTACTATAAACACAGAAAAATCCCTATCAGGGTATGAAAAGTTAAGAAATAACAGAACTGCACAATCTATTGGAGAAAATGAGGTGTAATACAAGCATCAAAATAATTGCTGGTTTCTCCAAGGGCAGGCATTTACCTTCCTTCCACCTTGTAATACTGAGAGCTGAATTTCCACGCTACCAAGTGTTATTGTGTAAACACCTGGTGACCTGTTTTAATATCCCTATTAAGCACTTAGAGAACAATAATTGTTAATCACTTTTTAGGGATTTGGGAATTGCTACTCGGCTCCCACAGTCTTCCACCAAAGGAAAGAAAATACTGAGAAGTGTGGCTGTGAACACACAGTAGGGGAACAATGTGGTAGTTCTGGCAACATCCCAAGGGTTAAAAGCTTGGTGAATAAAACCAACAGGTAGCAAAAATGAAACTATTAAGACTAAAATGAATAGTCTGGACATGTTACACAAATCATGCAGCTGTGACATCATATGATGGAGAGACCAGCTAAAGGAAAATAAAATCCTCTCCTATGTTAAGATTGTGAAATCTTCTATAGTTAAAGGCTGCCTCAGGTGGTTGAGCTGTCCCAGAGGTATGATCACTTCAGAGTGATCCATCCTGGAACACAGTCCAAAGTGTAGAGGTTTTGAAATTTTTGTCCTCCAATGCTCCATCCAGTGATAGGCTCATGATAAAGTGGCACTGACTTCACTCTGCAGGAAAGAACTACCTGTAGTGACCTTGAGTTATTTTTGCCAGTTGTTTATAACCTCATAACACGAAGCTGTTTGTGCTTGCAGCTCCTCATATCCTGCTCACAAGACATGAAGGCTTTTCAGTGAGAAGAAGTTACCTATTTCAAAGAACTCTGGCATATCATTCCTTTATGCTCTCTGCAAGTCTGCAGACAACACCGGACTGAAAGAAACAGTCAATAAACTGCTGGACAGGCTGGAAAACTGGGCTGAGAGAAACCTCGGGGAGTGGAACAAAGTCGGATGAAAAGCTCCACGTCTGCGATGGAAAAATCCCACGCAGCAGGACAAGTTGGACAAAAACTTGCTACCTTAAAACTGACTTTGCAGAAAACGTCCCAAGGGTCCTAACTCAGAACTTCAACATAAATAAACGAGTACATCAGCAGTGCACCCCTGATCAATCAAAGCCTGGACTGCATTAGCAGGAGTGTAGCCAGCAGGCTAGGGCAAATGGCTCTTGTTTTCTTCTGTTCGTGAGACCATGCCTGGAGGACTGTGGCCTGTTTTGGGCTCCTAGTCAGGACAGACAAGGACACACTGAGCTGAATTCAGTGCAGAGCCACCAAGTTGGCCAGGGGACCAGAGCACAGGATCCATGAGGAAAAGCTGAGAGAACATTTGTTCTTAAGAAAAGACCTGACAGGGGAGTCTTATTGCAGTGTACAATAAGGAAAGCAAGCTACAATGTCAAATATCTATTCAGTGGGAGGAAAAAGAAAATTACCATGAGGATGGCTGGACATTGAAAGAGGCACCCAGAGAATCATCATCGTTAAAGGTGTCAGAACCCAGCCTGGGCAAGGCCCCAGTGTAATCTGCTCCAATGAAATCGGCTTGATTCAGGAGGTCAGACTGGAGACCTCTGGGTGTCCCTTCCAACCTTCATCAGTCTGTGATTCTTCAGTCATAGCCTTATTCCCACTGAAGCCAATGCCTTATTAGCCACAGAGTTCCTCAGTCCTGTGAGGACCCTTCTCAGGTTTATTTTCAAACTGTGCTTTTCTTGTTTCCCATTTCCCTATGCTTCTCTTCCAATTGCTCTTTCAAGACGGCATTCTGCACTCTTTTACACACTGACCTGAGAACAGAGATTGTCCAGACAGGAGCTTCAGATCTTCCAGTGGTATCTGCTTTACAAACTTACAGTTCTGCTGGCTGTTGTACAGTAGACCTTTTATACTTCACACAGCTGTGTGAGGTGTTTTTAGCAAAGCTCCTTGTGTTCATCTGGGACTGTGAGATATCTGCACCTCTGTACATACAATGCAGAGATGCAGCTCTGTGAGAATGGCAATGAAAGAGCTCACTGCAGTTTTCTGTCTTGTAACTAAATTATTGTAATATTCTCTTAATATATGGGTTTAGGTCACACCTTCTCCTGTGGCTGAGACAGCCATACCAGCATGCTGTGTAGGTTCTCAAATGAGATGCAGCATTTTTGTTAGCAGTGACACAAATCTGAAACACCCATTCCCCCAGATTTTTAAGATCTTACTATTTTTTAAATTATCATTGTAAAACTGCCAATCTGCCAGTAATTGTTGAATGGGCAACACAGGGAGCAAGGCTCTCAGTGACGACAAGCCTTGGGAATCCCCCATGTCCAGCAGTTCCTATCTGATCACTTAGCACGTCTGGCACTTTTATCTTAAAAATTTCCATTCTTCTCAGTTCCAGCTTTCAGAAATAATTACTTTCATAAAACAAATTCTTAGGAGGTAGAAGGACCTTTTGCTAGGGTGAGAGCATTCTATTTCAGTTGCTATGGGCAAGCAACTATATTTCAGTCCATGGTATAACTTCAGGTTTTCTGTATCTGAAGTTTCATTAGACTATGTAGGCCTGGTCTTAAACCTCCAAGGCTCTGTCAGTATAAACTTAATACAAAATCTGTCCCAATCCATTTGATCATCTTGAGTCTTAATGAGAGACGTTCTTTCAGAAATGAATGGATGGGTTACGGGTAATAAATGCAAAAATATCTTCCTTGGAAATAGGAGAACATACTTTGCCTTAGGAACAGAAAAGCAATGTACTTTGTAGCATTGGTAAAAAAGATGGTCCATTTCCAACAAGGAAATTAGGAGTTTTTAAACAAGCAAAGGAGAGCATAAAATAAAAAGATTCTGAAGCTGCTTGTTTCACTGAATTCTCTGTGAGTTTAGCTTTGGATTTCAGCGGGGACAGGAATTCTACATGACCCATCATCGCCTTGCTATTTATTAACAAAGAATACAAGCTGACAAAGAAATGAGTGAAAGAATTGTGTGAATACCACTGAGAAAAAAAATATTTCAGTGAGACTGGTGACCGGTTCCTTGGAACATGCTAGCAAATGTCATTGTAATAATATGGAGTACTTCAAATCTGCCCCTCATCAAAGGGTGACTTTAGAGCTTATTCTATAAGCCAGTTTCAAAACATCCAAGCCAATGCCACCTCTCCCTCTACCTTGGGAGATGGGATTCTGCTTTGCAATGTGAGATAAGGTTACAGGGGCAGAGAGAAGCACTAACTTTACATGAACATTACAGAATTTTTTCAGAATTTTGCGTTATACAAATGACTGGAAAAAATACAAAAATACATAATCATTTTAAATGAGTCACTTCAGACTTTTCTGGAGCCTTAGCTTTTTCTAGGAAGGCTCCTAGAAAGTACTGGTGACAACAGATCATGTCTTTAATTATTATGAGAAACCTATTTCAGCCACAGATTAAATCAAAATACTCTTTTCACCTCATTCTTCAAACTTCTGAAGCTACTTCACCAAGCCTTTAATGTTTCCTTATACAGTCCAATATTTGTTTCATGCAGTTTCTTATATGGCCATGAAATAAGTTTACTGCTAAATGAGATACCTAACACCATTTTTATGACACTCAAGTTTTAGCATTATTTCTAACCAAGGTTACTTTAATGGCTTTATCTTCTTCAAAAACGTTTCTAAATCTGCCAGACATCAAATGTGCTGTAGTTAAGTGCATAAGACATCTGTCATCTCCATTGGTTCACTACAAGTTAGGAGTTCAGTGTAAGTCAGACAACCAACCCTCACTGCAGTCCAGGGAGAGATAATGGAGGATATTTTGTTCCTAAAAAAGGAGGGAAGACGTGTACTCCCAAGGGTTTTTGGCTTTTCTCATCTGCAGTAGAAGCAGCCTAAACTGACACTAACATATGCAAAGTTTGGTGAGAAGAGTCCTACAGCTGATGTCAAGTTCAGCCTCAGTGGAGGTCAGACAAATGTTTGATTTAGCTGTATTAGCAAATAATTGCCTATTACAATATACTAACAACTCCTGAACTATTTGCTGTTTTGCAGTACTCAGGAATATAAGCTAGCAGCAACTATTTATCATCAATTTCAGACTGATGTATTGACTAACCATCCACATATAAATATAGTGGAAAAAGTTATATGATAACGATTACTGAGTTTCATATAATCACATTTCAACTAAAACCCAGTGTGAGAAAGACAGGTCTAAGCTAACCCACCTGGCAGACTGATGCCAGAGCTAAAAGTACTAGGCAGGCTCCTTGGCCTCAACATGTAAACACCCACTCTCCAGAAGCAGCTGTGCCACGGCACTCACGCTGGATGACTCCAAAATGCTGTGTGTGTCTGCCTGTACTCACTGATCCATACTCATACACACACAGGTGTATTTGTTTATCTGTGTTTAAAGTCCATCTACACATGCAGGCACTAAACAGATGGGCATCAACTTTCCTTCAAGGAATGACAGCCTTTTGGGGTGCCTATCCTGAGATTCATCAAAGGGGCCTGAGTTTCAGATGGTGCTGCATACTCAGCCCAGGTAATGCCTTCCAAAGGGCATTACCACCTGGAGACCGCATCTCAAGCAGGAAAGTCTCACACTTGTGCTCAAAGAGTCATTTTGAAAAAACCCAGGAAAATTTGAAATCTACGTGCTGATTTCAGATAGCCCGAAGATAATTTTCAAGCCTGGGGGAGTGAGTTGTCATTATGATTTTATTTAGCAGGAAATTTCTAATCAAGTAGATAAAACAAGAGCTGAACCTCATCAACAAACCCTGTGAGACTGCCCAGCATCAGTAAAATATATTGCCAATCAACCAGCCAATTCATTGCAGATAACTTGAGGAAAAACTATGGTAAAAACAGGGGATGGTGTCTTTCACGCTGAAATGTATCATTTAGTGTTATTTGCACACCTTATTAACAAGAATGTGATGAATTTTTTTCTTAATGAGCACTTGGGAAGTGGTGGACCCATCAAAGAGCAGAAGCTATTTCTGCAGACTTTGCGTCATCTGTGGTGAAGGCAAGGCAGCACCAGCAGAACAAAAGGTGGCAGCTAAAATGCCTGTGAGTCAAGGCTTTTGCAAGGCTCTTGATGGTAAGAATGACTAAACAAAGATACAAAACTGGCTGTAGAAGAAATCTGTTTTCTAATCAATTATCTGGTATGTCCTTTGAATAACAAGAGAAAGAAATCAGTCATATTAAGAAAACAAGAGGCTTAACAAATAATAACAAACCTTGGTTTAAAGATTAACCTTTGATCTGTAAACATAAAGTGTGAAATTCCATGACTTTTTCTAAGTGTGAGGTTGGTTTAATAATTACTGAGTCCTGGAAAATCAAAAACAGGTAGCTATTGTGGGACCATAGAAACACACAGGTCTTGCTCCATTATCATGCAGCTTTTATTATCAGTGCTATAAGGCAAATGGAACAAAAACTGCATAGGATCCCTGAGATAAAGCCATGTCTAGAAGGAAAACACATTTTAGAAATAATATAGGAATATATGCTTTCACCTCAAAACATCCAACAAAGCACAGGCTCCGTCCTAAAGCCTGAAATTCCTTCAGGCAATGCTCTGATTGCACATGCTGATCTGCTTTCTATAAAGCAAGGACAAAGTAGAAACAGTAGGGCTGGAGTCTACAAACAAAACAGCTTTGAAAGGAAAGAAATACAGCTTTCCATGGTGGGGAAACACACCCGTCATGGGACAAGGAGGGGTCCTGGCAACAGCACATGACAGCTGTGCTGACAGAAATTTTCTAGACCCAGACAGTTGCCACCCATAAGAAGGCAGAACATTACTCTCTCTCTCCTCACCATCACATGAGGACAAATATGCTTGTGTGGAAGATCCCAAGAACACATTCCACAAAGATGTTCTGAACAATGCGTTTGCATGGAACATATGGGGCATCAGCATTTTTTAAAGACTGGAAGAAAAAACAGTTTTTGGAATAATGACATAATGTGTCAGCCTCAGAGAAAAAAAAATGGCTACCTTGGATAAACTGAGAATCTGATTTGTGTTCTGGGATTATGTGGGATTAGCCTCACTAAGAGGGGAGATCTCATGTTCCTAGGTGACGCTTCAGTAGTCAGGGTCTGCCCACAGCCCTAATTTAGAAAGGCACTACAGTCCAAAACCTTCCTTACTGAGGCAGATCTTATGTTAACAAATATGGTAGTGTATTAGAAAATCTACAAAAAATGGCTTTTCTGGTGGAGATTCCAGTAGTATGCATCTTCTTCAAGTAAATCTAACATTTTTGGGGGCAGGTGCGCCAATGGGCATTTTTCCTTTGCTTTTTGACAGCAGATGGGTAGCCAGATAACATTCCATTTCACACCTAAGCTCCCAGCCTTCCCTGCCAAAACCTACCCAAAAACCAGTTCTGTCCCTGTCCTTGTCTCAGCATCTGTGCTGCTGAAGCAGCAGCACCAAGTAGGGCATGTGCCTTCTGCGATCTTGGTTCATTACAGTCAGACTGACGGGGAGATTTTGTCTGGTAAAAGCAGGAACACTCAGGGATGGAGATTGTTTTTGGGAGCAGAGAGTGCCCAGGGGCTGGGGGAACTCTCTCTCTTCCTTTCTGCTGATTTTTGAGGCTAGTGAGAGTACCTTGACTGCTCCTACAAACACACTGAGAAGAAATCCATCTTGTGTTGTGCCATCTGCATGCAGAGTTTTGTTCCATGACCAGGGCTCTCAGGTATCACAGTAATGCAAGCAAACAGAACAGGAACTACAATAGCAATAGGCAGGACAGTCAATGCTCATAATACCCTGACAGTGTTTGTGGAAACTGGAAAGAAAAGAACAAACATTGGCTTGATTGGCATTTTATGGCTTGGATGGTATTACTGACAAGGTGATTCTTAAAGTAACTGTTGCATTCTGTACTTCAATAAGAACAAAATAAAAAATGGAAAAAGAGAAGGTCATTACCTTTAAGATGGGGAAAATTAATTTCTGCACTTGCTTTACAGTCTTCAGGGAGGCAATTAAACAGGCACCAAAAAAAGTAGTCACTAAAAGAAATCCCTGATACTAAAATGGTATTATCTGCACTAATGAAAAAGGCATTTTTCTTAATGATTTTATTCTGTATTTGAGCTGTTAAGTGTAAGCCATCACTTAATGAGACTAAATTTTTCTTTCTTTTTCTTGCAAAAATTCTGTATATAGCACCACAAAGTAATCATCAACATGTCTGAAAGTCATCATTGAAGTTGGATGTGAGTCACTGTAACCAGTACCTCCAGTGCCACAAGTCACCCAT
The DNA here is from genome assembly GCA_013397315.1 of Donacobius atricapilla. NCBI lineage: Eukaryota > Metazoa > Chordata > Aves > Passeriformes > Mimidae > Donacobius > Donacobius atricapilla. The sequence continues at coordinate 1,226,421 of WBMY01018589.1, forward strand.
TGATCCTGATGAAATAATTTTGAACTCTGATACCCTGAGTTCCTCAGGGAATGTAAAATTAAGCTGTAAGTACTGGAAGTTTAGTGCCTAAAAACTAAGGCACTCATAGGGTTTTGTCCAAACCCAATCATTTGACAGCAGGTACACCTTTCTAATTCACTGCTGCTGAATGCGAAACATTTCATTGAGCAAATGATATCCTGGAAAGAAAAGCTCCACTCAGTCATCATATCTTTCCTCCATCAATGCAGGTTATACAGTCTAATAGTACATGTGCTACTCTTTACTGAACATGTTTAAAATTTGCATAGGAGACTTACGGAACATAACAAAAATCTCGGTACCAGATTTTTTTTCTTGGGATTCCCTTGTTAGATTTATTTTCAAAATAGTATTTATACCATTATTTCCAGCCACAAGCACTTGCAGCATTCAAAATAACTACACTCCATAACATTTGCATTTATTCTCTCTCTGTATTTATGAAAATGTTTGAAGAAAGCTAGGCACAGTCTCCTCGGTCTCCTAAAACTTTTGTTATTTTTTGGTGAATTCCCCCTCGGTCAGTCTTCACCATCACTCACACACATGGCATCTGCTGCTGAGCACAGAACTGCAGGTGTGATTCTGCCAGAAGCACAGTAAGGTAATTACCCTCTCTTTGTGGCATGATGCACCAACGCCGTGTATCCAAAATTGCACAAACTTCTGCTGAAATAGCTTTCCTCTCCAACTTAGCATATCCCAAATGTGCCACTTTCTAGACACTACCACATCTGACAATTCTTAGCCTTTTATGCTTTCCAGATTTCCCTCTGTCATTGAGCATGTATCTTCTAAATTACCTTCTCCAGTTAATTGCCTCAACTCTCCAATTTACACCTCTCAGTATTTGGCAAGAGTCCTACTTCCCTGCCAGCTTTCCCTTCACTCCTTCATACTACCTGTAAATTATTTCCTTGTTCTTCCTAACCATCTGACTTCATTAATCCACTTTGGTTTTTATTGCTGAACTCCATTCTCTTTCTCTAAAAGATCCCTCAGACTCAATACATTAATATAGTCTACTTTGGTTTCTTGTGGACTTCACTGCATCCAGTATGATTTCATCGATGCACACATTCACGTAGTGCCTTTGGAAACAATGCATTATTTGTCCTGCAGGTTTGTACTGGAGGGAGGAAGCAGAGATTCTTGCACTACCACTATGGAATGGAGGCAGATCTCATAATGGATTTGTGACCTGCTACCCTTTCTGTGCTGGCCCATTTGAACATTTTCTCCTGTACCACCTCATGGACCTGGCTTTTAAATCTCCATTAAGCTGCTTTCCTGAGATTTACGACCTTTCTACTGGCACAGTCTCTTTGCAATCCACATCTAAAATTAAACTTTAATGTTGAGTCTCCAGAGTCTTAATCAGACTGTTAATATAGGCTGTGTACAAAACCAAACTAGTCCAAAATCTTGTAATCATTATCCAGTATAGCCAAAATAGGTGTTTTTTCAACAGTTATTTCTTTCTGGTCATGAACTGACCAAACCTAGTTCAAGATCACTGCAGATGTCAAGTGCTAAGGTATGCTGGCAGATACCTGTGGGCAAGGCTACAATTTTCCAGTCTTTCGACCTCATTACCTGTGGCAGTAAGCAAGGAAAAAAAATCAGCCACAAGTCATGGGAATAGAAAATTAAGCAAAAGGTGAGCACGGAATGGAAAGAAACATGGAGCTCTACATCTACACCCTATGACATGCAAAGCACCAAAATAATTTTTATCTTGACAAAAATTTAGAAAGGAAGAAAAAGTAAAAGATACAGTTATTTTTGGGGCCTGAGCTCTGCCTCTCCATACAGAGGGCTCTGATGGCTGGGGGCTGCTTGCCCATGAATGCACATACACTCCATTAGTCTTCCTTACACCCTTCAAAAACAGTGATCCGATCTGGGCAAATATTGCTATTCTTGCCTTTGCTGGAAGCAGAAATCTTGCAATCCCTGCAATACCCCAATCTTGCCCAGAAATTATACTTTTGAAGTAGACTAAGATAATAAAATAACCATATTCGTTCATGTCACTTTCCTACACAGTGATTTTACTTATTTTATTTCAAGAAACAGCAAGAATCAGATGGAAAATACAAAAGTAGGGCACTGTAAACAGCCTCAACTCATATTCTCTGTTTTTCTCTACTGAAATGTATGAAACAGCTTTATTTCTTAATGTGGTGCATCTCTTTCATTAATAAAGGATGAAAATGCATATCTACATTATTTAACATATTCTATATATCCAACTGCATGTCCTTCAAAAGGCTCTTCTGTTTTTGGCCTCTCTGGAGCAGCATTCAGGTAACTTGGCCAGAAAGGTGCCGAGCAGCAGAGGCTGCAGACCTGTGAAGTGCAGCTTTACCAGATGAATTCACTTTTGTCTGACTTGTCCTTAGAAACCCTCAGTGACGGATGGTGCAGCATGCTTAGGAAGCCTCCTCCCCTCCTCACACATCCTAATAACAAGTTTTTCCTAATCTTGCTTTTGAGATTTCCTACAAACACTGACAGTTGTTTCTCTGTGGATGCAAGGAATGCCTAAGCACTGCCCTTGCAGCATCCTCACCAACACCTGCCCGCTAATTTATCACAAGAAAACGTGACAAATGTTTTGTGTTGCTCATGATTTCTCTTCAGGGCTGTAAGACCATCATAACTTTTTCACGGATGTAACATGGCACAAGATGAAAATTAAGCCTTTCACAAAATCCCTGAAGTCCCAGCTCAGGAGGACACCTTTCATACTAGGCCCTGGAAACACTGAAGTTACCCTGAAGTTAACCATTTATATCTAACAGTTGCTGGCTTTTTGCAGGGCCTGCACAAATTCTTTTTCCACTTCCACTGATAAAAAATTGCTGCCCTCCCTTAACACCACATTTTCTGCCATGAGAATATCAAGGCTGTGCCTTGCCTTGTTGCCAGCTGGCTGCTCCCAGACCTTGCAATGCTGTGGCTGGGTGGCTGCGCTCCCAAGGGCCATCCCAGCCTCTTCAGCCAGAGGCTGCACAAAGCCCTGCAGGAGCTCAGCTGGATGCATGGATGCTCCTTTCCCCAAAGCAAGATAAAGCCAAGGTGCTGATCAGTGGTGTCCTACCTGTGCTGAGGAGATACTGGCCCTGGTTCTCCCAGAGCTCAGGACCCTTCCTAGTTCTTTTCCTTTCACCACGTGATAATGCCTTTTGTTTTTCTCACATAATTTGTTTGCTGTAGTGTTTTTTTTATTCATTACCATCTTGCAGAGATCTGTCCACTCATACAAATCCTAATTTTCTGTAGGTATAGAATTTACCTTAATTGCCTAATTAAGATGTCCATTCTTGACTTAAAGCCTCTATACAAATCACATGAAAAGTGCACGCTGAATATTTCCTAAGTCTGCAGGACTTACAGTCAAGGTAAGCAAACACAGTAGTACAAGCTATGGATTTCCAATCAAAATGCATGCAAACAACACAAAGGACAAAGGCCTGCTCTATGCAAAGGTAAACTGGTAATAATGGTTTAGACATAGAGAGCTAATGGGGAGAGGTCCTCATTTTTCCATGCAATACATTAAAAATAACATTAAAATTATCTTAATTTAAAAATAACTGACTCCAATTTGCTTCTGTTACTTTATTTTATTTTATTTCCCCTCTTCTCTCTCAAATTATGACCAGTTATTTACAGACCAACTTCTTCTAGACAAACTGTTTTGTCTAGAAATATTAATTAGAGATCAGCAATTTCCGCTGATGTCATTACCACAACAGATCTCAAGGAAGAATCTAGAAACATGTTTATTCTTTTCCAGCGGCACATACAGCTTTCAGAATTCCTTCTCACATTGAGTTCATATTGATTCAGACGTCTTTCATTCCTCTGCATTATTTCTAAATCACAGAAATTACATCAAAGAAACAGAAAGCGTCTGACTTTTATCACCAAAATAAATTCTGATTTAATGTACTCTTTCCAATACTTAGGCACAATAGGATACATGATTAGAGCATAGTGGAGCTAACAGAATACCCTTCGTGCCTTGTTAACTGAGGATGCATGGTATAGATCCAGGTAAGATTTGAACTTAGTAGCTTTTGTGGGTTTAATTTAGACCCTTGGGACTACATATGCGTTGAAGGTTGGACACATAACATCCATTATTGTTAAAAGTGGTTGCACATACAATCAATGATGTTTAACAGAGAAAATGAACTTTATCTGATTTAATTTCTTATTTACAAAAATCCCAATAATTCTAGCCCACATTTAAATAAAACATCCTGAAAATGACAGATACTTGATTTTTGCTTCAAAGGCATGATTCTGAAACAAGCAGAGCTGTCTGACAATGATTTAAAAAGTCCAAAAACACCGTCATCTAAGCAAATGGGAATTTGACTGCAACCAGTAGGGCTGTTTATACCCACTGAGATAAGTATGTGTTCAAATGCTTTCATGGATTGGGACCAGAACCCTGTAGAATCAACCCTGAAGACCTAATTTGGAGCACAGACACGAGTACAGATTTTAGGTGGGTTTTGTAAGAGAGAGTGTTATTAAATTTGTTTGACAGATCCCTATTTAAGATGCAGATTTACACACCATATGCCTGCCTGAAGCTGAATATTTCAGGGGGAAAAATCAAACAAAATGGTTGGATCATTTCTGAGAGAAAACATAATTTGATCTGACATAACCTAATTTCTGAGGTTTTTAATTTGCAAACTTAAGCTGTACCCCCTCACACTTCTCCCTAAGTAAAATAGAATGGGAGATACCTTAGTGTCCTATTTGTGCTATGGGTATATCATATGTTTGTTCATGCCATAGGTTGAAAATATCCACTACTTTAAAATGTAAAAGTATTTTAGTTATAAAATTAAACTCTAGGAGTAAAAATATTTTTTTTAGATTTATATATACAAATTGGATCTCTAGAATAATATGCATTATATATTCACTGTTCCCTGTTAAGGAAGAGTCTAAACCACCTCCTTTCTGTAACATTCATTCATTAAGTCTAAAAATGCCTGGAGTTACCTGATGCAAATGATACAAACAGACCTATGAAATGTGTTTTTTAATTAAAAGCCCACTTTATGATCTGTCAATGTGAAATAAGCAGCGACCAGACTGTTAAGTCTGACAATAACTGAATTGGCACTTTGTCTATGGCACAGATTTCCCACTTATCTGCATGATTTAAGTCCTGCACTGGGCAGAAAGGAAATGAGAGTCAACCTTCCAATCCAAACCTGCAGGGACCTGGACAAATCCCTGGCATATTGGGGTGCTCACTCTGATGAGATGTTACACCAGAATAATGAAGAACTCTACTCCATTTGCATTCAACAGAAATAAACAGTAACTCTGTGGCAATGTTCTGGTATCCTAAAAATACCCTGCAAAACCCAGCAAATGCTGAGAAAGGCGAGCTGTATGCAGGTCAGCCTCCTGCAAGGGTCTGCCCAATTTGGCTTACTATCAATGGGAAAACTCCTTTTTTTTTGCTGCCAGATCTGCTCAAAACGGGTTCATTACAGGCAGGGTTTGTTTCAACGAGCTTGGGCTGCAGTGTGAACTTCAGCAGGATTCCTTGAAAGGCAGGGTGTGATTTTTTGGCTGTGGCAATGGTGCTTTTGACTCAAGGTGGAGGAGGAGCAGACCCTCTGTCAATGTTACTGCCAGGCTCTGCTGGTAGCTGCACACACACTCAACACACAGGCAACAGAAAATGCCTCACCTTGCCATGCATGAGAAGGCGTATGGTAAGAGTGACATTGAGACCTCCTTCAGACACTTTTCCGTCCTTCGTGTTCATCCTGGCCTTGTATCTTCAATACTCGAAAGTAGCTTCGTTTTTCTTTTATTTTTTTCTTCTATTCACTTAATCAACCTGTAGAGAGAGAGAAAGAAAGAAAAGAAAAAAGTACCATTGAGTGCTGAAGCTACTCTGAACTGAGAATACCATGTTGTACAAACCAATTAACATTCCTTCCTTTGATTTTCTGCACTACAGTTTAGTGCTGAAAAGGCTCCTTTGATTATTATCCCTCCCTGTACTCTTTAGGCCTTCACCAATTACAAGATAAACTCCCTTTTGAAACCTTTAAAATTTTCTTAACTTCCTGTATTTCAAAGTTGAAAGTACAGGGCACAGCAGAGTGAAATACAACGTTTTCTTCTGAAGAGCACTTTGTTAACTTCTGCAGTGCGTATACGCTACATACATCTATCTATACATGCGGTTTTTTACATGTGCCTAGTGCTGTTTTCATTTCTCTCCTTGTTACTACCTCTTTCTCTTTTTGCTCTTGCAGAAGAGATATTTTTGTTTTCTCTCCAGCTAGAGAGAAATTAATTCTGAGCCTAAACACTGATCCCTGCCAGCAACAGCAGATGACACATTATCAAAGACATCTGAATAACTAAGAGCCACTTGCTGTTGTAAATCTGGGCACTGTCTGACTTTGTTTTTGTCTGTGAGGTCCAGAGGTGGCTCAGTCCCTCAAAGGCCAAAGCTGAGCTTCAGCCCTAAGTGGAAGGAAGATTTTTCTTAATTCCTAATGACAAATTGCAGATTTTCAGTCATTTACAAAGCCATAAATATCCAAAAATGCTAATGAAAGCTGCAAGGGCTGGCTTTGAAGGGATAAACAAGCTGCATTATGAGTTTATTAATGCAAGGACAGTTATCAAAACAAACAAAAATGTGGGCAGAAAGGAATATTACCAAGGGCAGGCAAATTCTGCAGTAGAAAAGGCTTAGAGACTCTTTATTTAGTTTTGTCCTTTTCAGGCTTATCTTATAGTGCATAAAACCCTCAGACATTATGCCTCTCAGTAACCATCCCTTTTTTTGTTACCCATCCTCTGTAACAACCCTATTAGCTTTGCATCTTCAGGCTTCCCAAAAATTTGCCTTGCATTCTATATAAATAGGGCACTGGCTAATGAGCACTTCTAGGGACACCCATTTTGTGTTTTGGAGTGTACAACAGTGTATCACTGTTGTGGTAGGTCACTCTCCCCTTGCCAAGATTGTTCAGGCATGGGACTAAACAACTGGAAGGACCTATGGGATCATTCTCCTAAAAACTGTGGGGTAAGTAGTATGAGGCTGTTTCACCACTTAATTAATCTCTGTCCTAAGAGCCACTTTATTACATCAAAGTGAAGCCCACATTGGCTGTACACGTTATGTATGAGAGAAGTCAACAGCAATTCTTAAAGAAAGAGCACAAGAAACGTGTGGAGTGATTCCTGATGGACTTGCTGAGCTGCCAGCAATCAGCAATTCACAGCACCCTGGGAGACTGCTTCCAGACCTGCATCTTCCACAGCCATTGGTGGACAGCTCCATGAATTTGTCTAGTGTCTTCCTGAATCCATACATCTGGTCTCCAAAAATGGTGGTCACATTTACTATTAGTGTGGAAAAATGTTCTCCACTCTATGTGGCTTAAATTTGCTCACTGAAATTTCCCCATTACACATTTTGCTCTGTATGGATCTGAAGACCATCACACCAAGTCATTCCTCTGAAGCTGAAACTTCTCATTTCAGCCAGGGCCTGTGAGTGGTCAAGCCACTCTTGATGTTTTCGCCCCTGGGAAATATAGTGGAAGAGTCTTCTCTCAAGCCTCTGCAGGAATACTAGGGCCACAGAGAGTTCCTGTGCCTTCAGTGGCTGCAAGAATAAGTGGCAGACATGCCTAAGGAGAGAAGAAAAAGAGTGGAAAGAGCAGCTTAAACTCCTCATTTCACCTTCTTGATTTCCTCTAACCCAGCATGGACTCAGGGTATTTAATAACATGTGCTCCACACCCCAGACCACAGCCGCCGATATAAATCCATTTATTTTACATTTCTAGGCTTATAACTTACACTGCATATTCCCTATCTGATTGAAGAAAGGGAAACAAGAAGCCAGGTGCCTGAGTGAGAGGGCAGAAAACAGAAGCAGCCTGGCCATGTCTCTGATGCACCATCAGTGTGCAAGAAGGTGACAGGAAAACATTCCAAGGCGGATCACAGGGAATGGAAGAGAAGGGTATCAGCTGTACTCTACTTGTTTAAGATTAGACCAGGACTCAGGGGAAAACCTGCAACTGGATGACCATGACAGCCCCTTCTGACAAGTTCAGTGCATGGAGCAGAGAAGATGACTGTGGTTGCTCCCAGACTGAGAAAGGGTCTCACGCTGCTCACCTGCTCCTTGCTGAGGAGGAGCAGGTGCTGAGCCTTGTCCTGGCTCTGATAGCCCAGCATTTTTTGATCTGTCAAAGATAACCCAACCAAACCCAAAATGCCAAACAGGAGCACTTTGGTACATAACGAGTAGCCTAGACCTTGGCATTCTGGACTGTATGAGAGCAACACTGGCCATTTGAGACCTCTAGAAACTGATGGCAGCTTTAGGGCATGCTTGGAAGATTTCAGGAATAGCTGTGTTTCCACTAGAAGCAACATATGTAAGACCTCTGTGGATCATAATTCAGTGATGAGGGTACAGTTGTGTTTCTAATGAAATGTATTCCCATGGGGGAAAAATAAGCCCAGACTGTTGGAGTCCAGGGCCGGTGGAAAACACCTCAAACTGCCCTGGGGGGTCTGAAACCCTGGCAGAAACCTTGGCACAGACCCCAGGAAAGCACAGTCTTTGACCTTAGTCCATGGGANAGACTAGAAATGGGTTTACAGTTGCCATGGCCTTTTACTACTGGGATGCTACAGCATCACTTTTGAAAAAAATTATGGACCAACAAAACACCAATCTCCAGCCAAGCCTCACCTTTTCCAGATAAAACCTGAAAAAAATCAGTAGTAAAGGCAAGAACCTTTTGGATTCTTTTTAAAAATCCAGAGGTTAGAAATTAAATTCCACCACAAATATTGTTAAAAAAAATCACTGCTATCTGATTTTATGAAGGATTTTGTCACTGTCCCTCCTCCTAACAAGCTTAAACTCTGGCACTGAGAATCAGAACAGATGTCTGAGGGAGGGCTGGGAGTGTGTGTGCCTGCAAGGAGTTAGGCAGCTGTGTGAGATACAAAAGGAATTAATTCAAAAAGGCAGTCTCACATGCTAAGGAAGAACATTTAAAACCTATACATCCACCATGAAGAGAGAAAACTTTTTACTATGCCAGGTCATTCACATCTGCCTCAGTTATCCTGAGAGTGCAAATATTCTGGGTAAAACACAGCTTTACAAAGTAAACCTAGAGCACTGTTAATGATCTAGGTGTTTTGGTTTTAAAGAAAGATTAAAATAAAATGCATTGTTGTACTTCATTACTTTTAAGTAATTAAAGCAAGTTTTTCTGCAGACAACGTTGCAAATATGCTGATCTCTGTCTCTGTGCGCATGCAGATGTCAGATTATGGCACAAGGAAGAGAATGTTTCCCTCTACAGAGCCTCCTACCAGACAGCAAGATGTCCATGTACTTATAAACCTACTGCTGTCATATACAAGCGCATTGTGAATATTTAATTGGTAAAATAATTTCCCTTTCCTTTGCAAAGTCATCATTTTGAACAATTTACCAGGTTCCTGCCTTGTATGTGCCTCTCTGCCAGTGAACAGGAGGCTGAACACAGAAGGCTTTCCTTTCTCAAGCTCTGCATGGTGAGGCCCCATGGCTATCCTGGCGGATGGCAGAGCTGAGTCTCAGACTGAAAAAAAAAGATCAGTGTTTCACACTTTTCCTGATGTCAGAGGAAAGTGAGGGGACTCCACAGGTGAGCAGAGAGTACTGTGCAGGGAGGCAGAGTCAGTAGCATGGCTAGATGTTAAGAGTGAGGGTATTTGCACTTTAGCTAGCCTTCAGCAGAGAGCAACAACAGGAAGACAGCTGAACAACATCCTCCTCCAGACCTTGGGACTCTGGACCAGAATGCACAAAGTCCAAGATGTGGGGCTCTGCAGCTCCAGGTAACAAGCGAAAAATATCATGCCCACAGAACAAAGGAAAGTAACTCACATCAGATAGTTCCTAGCAAACTGCAGATCTTTGCTTCCTTTGGGGCAAGGAATGTCCATTGTCCTGTGGACATTTCCACTGCTGTTTATCATGTAAAAAGCAAACTGTTTTCTTCAGGTAGAAAAGGACCTCCAAATGCATTTTAAAAACCACAGCCTTTTTAAAACTTCAACAAAATGGATGTGGAGTCATATGCAAATGCTTTTTATCTGTAAGTATATGTTTCTGTGCATTTTTAATATTAGTTACTCCAAGCTGGCATAAACCCACATGCCCTATATGCTCAATATTTATTACATACAATTTTTAAACATGGCTTTTCTGCAATTGTAAATTAAGTGAATAAAACAACAAGCAGTTAAGCCACATGTTCATCAGACTACTACAAAACCCCAACACAGTTCCTTAGGGATTTCAGTGAATTAATAAAAGCTAGAAGATGAACTGTACAGCTGAAGGGCAGTGTCACAACCCCCACACATGGAGGTTAGGAATCCTCATGGCTGAGGGGATAGTGTGAGATGGCTGCCTGAGGCCTGAGACATGGAAAGTCAACCTCATGACCCCCTTTCTTCCTACTCCTTAAGCCTATTAATTCCCTCCAAGAAAATAAGCAGGCCATTGCAGAGAATATGGCTGCACAGTGCTTTAAAAAGATATGCATGTTAAGGCAACCACTTCAGGCATGCAGGATAAGAAAGCAGCAGACAGGGATGCCAAAGATTAGTAAAATCAACATCGTACCAAGGTAGACACCAGGCAATTGATCTCTGAGTTTAAAGCCCAAATAAATTATCTGACATCTGTGAATTTGCCAAGAGAGCTACTCATCTCTAAGATCCAGAGGGATGCAAGGGAGAAGGGAGAGAAAGAGAGTGTGCACAGGGTGGGGTGGGGCGGAGCTGCACCGTCACACAGGTGTGCTGGAAAGCAAAGAGATGCAGAGAGAAGAGAAGAGAAGGAGAAAGGCAGGGAGAAAGAGAAATGAAGCTTCAGATAGCTGATACAGGGAACAGTGTGAGAGAAATCAATGTGGAAGCAAGAACCACCTGGAAATATTAAAGGAGGAAGCCTGCTCTGCTATGTGAAATCTTGATTTTACGATTGTTAAATCTGAGCTGTTGGGAAAGAGGAAACTGGCCAGAGCACCCAGTATGGCGTTCTCTGTGTTTGGGCGTCAAAACCTCTTGCACCTAATTATGATGCTTCCTCACCACCAACTGAAAAAATGTAATTATGAAGAAAGCAAGGAAGAATCTACCGATGAAATTGAAAAGAACAAATTCCAGCTATTCCACTGGAAGAAAAAAAAAAAAGATAAAAGAATGGGGAAATGATAGTGGACTGACATTCAGGAGAAGCCACTTCTAATGTACGTGAGGATGGTTAAACTCAGTCATATAGTTTCCATGTGTCTGTAGGTTTAGAAAAAGATAACTTCTGCAAGGGAAACATGAGAACTTCCAGTCTCTCACAGTCAACATGCCATTTTCATAATATATGGAAATATCCCAAAGGAGGGGTAGCGAGGCAGATATCAAGCCATGGGGCATGGGGGCAGAGACATGGGGGTGTGAAAAAGAAGGCTAAGACATCAGCCGAGTAATGTGAAGATGAACAAAGAGATTTATCACGAGTTATGAAGAACTGGAAACTGGACAGCAACACACTGCTGTTATGAGGAAATAGTTCAGCGTTTCATCTATTTAGCAAGAACTCCAAAAAACAGTATTACCAAAAAAAACCCACCAAAAACAACCAGCAAGAGTGAATAAAAAAAGAACAGAGAAAACTGAAAGACAGGAAATAATGAAAAGGCTGTAGCTAAATCCTCTTGATCAGAAGACTCCAGGTGGAGGGGGACCTCCCAGGAATTGGAAGAAACACATTGCCAGGGATCACAATGGGAAGAAACAACCTGTGCTTTCAGCAGAGCACAGTTTTTTGGAGGCAGATTTATGCTACTTATGACACACTTTTAGTCCTTCATTTAAACTGAAGGGAATACAGGAAGGGATAAGGAACATAAGAAAATTACCACAGGACAAGAACTGATGCCATTAGTAGTAGAGTCGACATATTTGGCCATACAGTAAGGCTTAAAATTAGAAATAAGTTGTTTGCCACAGAAAGGTTTGTGCTATCAAACAAAGAGATGACTACTTTGCTTACAAGCTCTTTGGTAAGCTAGGCGGCTATTATCTATGGTTTTTCACTTGAAAGTAACATCTCTGGATGTTAAAGGACTAAACAGTGTAATTACCCCCAAAAACACTGGCAAAAGTTACACCCCTCTGGCCAAAAATGAACAACCACAACTCTAGGTGAAATCCAGAGCAAAACCAGCTCAGCTGCAGTTGTATTAATTTGTTTCAAGGAACATTTTTTCAGAAATTATTAAAAGAGATAATGATCAGACAATATTTACAGTCTCAGCTGAAGCAAAAGAAGACAACTGGATATTTGCTAAACATACACTTCTCAGTTTCTGTGTCAACTGAAGGATAAAGACATCCACTGTTACTAAAACATATTGTTGCGAGGTTACTAAAAACAAAATGCTCAAAGGAAGCCCACAATAACATAACAGTAACAATAATGACAACTCTTCAAAGGATTCCTCTCCCAATAATGACTATTTGCAAAAGGAGAAATCAGGCTTTGGAGCACTCCAGTTTTACACAGAAACCTCACCAGGAGAACCTGATTAACGAACAATAGCTAAAGAAGCAGGTGCAGTATCAACCTTTCTACTTCATCACTTTCATCTCCCAAATTACTAGAGAGGGTTCTACACAAAGGAATAAGATTATACATTTTATTCACATCCTTATAATTTTTATCCCCAAAATAGATTTAATGCTAATCTCTAACTCTTTCATGAAGAGAACAAGATCTGCAGATCCTGGCTCCCTTAAATTGTTGTATCATGGCCCATTTTAAGTAGGGGGATAGTTGGTGTGAATCCAAAAATCTAGAAATGAGAATATTAATTCTTTGTGTTACCAGAACAAAGCCTGTATGTGCCAGTTGGCACAAAGGGTTTTTGCTAAAAAGGTAAAATAAGATAAAAAACAGCTCAAGAATGAAATTTAAGGAAACACTAGAGAGAAGAAGGATTCAGGAAATTCATAAATTACATGCTCAAGGAGATATAAATAACAACTAATTAAAAGTAAGCTGAATATGGGCCACTAAGAGAGCAGCAATTGAGTACACAAACAGATATACAAAATACACGTTTGGGGGTGGTTTTTAAAGTGCTAAAATATTAGCTCAAAAGTCAAAGGGGATTAAACAGCAACACATTTTTCCACCAGCTGACAACTACTAACAAAAGGCAGTTACATGGCTTAGCAAGCCCTGTGCTCCTTTTACTAATTATTGTAAAAACCTCTTTATCTGTCATATGCTAAGCTCTGTAGTTACTACAGATGGCTGGAAGTCGTAGTTTTGCCAAAGATGTGAAACTGATAAAGAAAGAGCAGGAGAAAAAAGAAAACAGAACAACTTTTATAGGCATTTGCAAGTATAAAAATTGGCAAGCCTCCAGGAATGCTGCCTTTTGAATGCAATTTTATGAAGTATGTGAAGCGACACTAGTTTTTCCTTAATATGCTTAATGGTGTTTTGCCTGAGGAAGAACCTATCCTATCTATAGAAGAAGCTGCCTTGTGTTCTCCCTGCAGCTGCTTTGTGTTCTCCCTAAAACGAGAAATGCCCTCACCCTATACAACTGACATCTCATTTCCTGAAGATCACTCAATGTCAAATAATCTTTGAAGAGAACACCAAAAGATTAGAGACTTATTTTTTCTATTCTCAACTGATGAATGTTTAGCTATTGAACTTGATATATATGATTCCTGATCTTAAAATGGACCGGTTTTCCTCATGCTAGTCAATAAGCATAAGCTTTATACAATTACACTGGTTGTTCCCTTTTTGATTTATTAAAGGAAGTAAACTGCACCATACTGATTGACTCTTCTACTAATAATGTTTTTTGTAAAGTCTTTTGAATAAACAATAGGATGTTGTGAATTTATTACAGGAGAAAAAATCACAGAAGCACAATAAAGACTATTGTCTTGTTCACAAATTTTCTACTATCAACATTTAATGACAAATGACTTATTTAACATAAGTTAATGGCAAAACATTATTCTGTGTGTAAATAGACAGCTACACACTGCCAAAATATCTAAAGTTATCCCATTAGAAAGCATCACATGCCAAACAGGTAATAAATGTTATCAAATGTCTAGAAATGAAGTATCAGGAAATCTAGAAAAGCTACACAATGGTATTCAGCAAATGTCAAACAGATCTGGGATCTGATGGAAGTAAATAATTTCCAGGCTATGGAAAACACAGTGATTTTTTTGCCAAAAGTATCTTTTTTCATTTTTCTAATTTTTTCCCCTTCTAGCTGCAATTATTCTGGAAAGAACTACCCTGGCAGAAATTCAGAGAGCATCTTTACAATTCCCCATGAATGACAAGACAAGCAATGGAGCGAGCATGCCAATACTTTGTACAAACCCAGTGGCCAGCTAGCACTTCTGCATATGTGCAAAATCCAGGGAGACAAAAGCTCTTATACATAGAAGCTGACGTGTTGGACTAATGCAACATAAATGCTTCCACAAGAAAGTTGTGGCAGCCCACTATAAATTACTCTGTACAAATAGCCTCCAAGAGGATTCGAGGATAAGCAGGACAGAGCAGAAGGTGCTTTCTTTCCCTTCCTAATGGCAGCAATGAAATGAACTGTAAGCTTCATCACGAACCTGCCAGTTTGCAACATCAGGGAAGACAATTTATGCATATGGTAGACCAGTTATTTACCAAAGACTCTAAAGCTCTAATCATAGCTTAAAGCATAAAATCAGCTTTAACTGCCACTTTATCCCGTAGCTCCAAACCCTCAAGTAAAGCACCATGTTTCTCAAACCTCTGGGATTTTATATGTTGCTTGGTTCAAACAGAAGTTTTGCCTTACTTGCTTATGTTCGACTACAAAACAGACACTCCAACTAACTTGGATTAATCATTCCATATGGTATGAGATAATAAATCTAATAAATGTATAAGCCACTGGGAAGGTGAGAAAAAATGGAACAGATTGCCATCACAAGTAGCACAGTGGTCTGTCCAGCACAGAGATGCTTACAAGAACAGCCTACCGTATAAGAAGAGATTTTTGGTACACACTTCTTCCTGGAAAACCCCAATGCTCTGATAACCTAAACATTGTGAAAGTGTGGTATATTTGTTAAATAATCTCTGCCTCCTAAAGTGAAATGCACGACTTTGAAATTTCTTCAATAAATAATTTCATTCTGGAATAGTGTTTAAATTGTAAATTTACCTTAATATAATTTAAAACAAATAAAGCAACAGCTTTGCTTGTTGATTTAAACATAAATTTACTTGCAATAAGAGTGTCAAGCCTGAACAGACGTTCTCTTTCCCATTTTTAAAAATGTGTAAGAGAACAGAGAAATTGTTCACATAGTCTATTTCCAATATATTTAAAGCAAGGTTTATGCACATACCTAAAAAAAAGATACATTTCAACACAGTACACATATATGCACAGAATAAAGTTAAATGCTGAGAAGCAAGTAAGGCATTTTTTCCATGACAGGTGTGGACAAATTTTAAAACATTATGCACCACATTGTCGGGGTGTAATGTAATAAGCAAATATTAAGAATAGAATGATTTTTAAATGATATTTTTATTTTCAGTAAAAACAGTCTCACAGACGTAGAGATCTATAATTTTCTTTTCCAGTGTATATAGGACTACAGACAGCTTCTTATTGATCAAAGAAAAAAAAATTCCCCAAAAAAGAAAAACAGTCAAGGAAATACAGAAGCTTCTTTAATAGGAAACATTAACCCATCAAGTATGTTCCCACTGGGCACAAAACAAACAGATATTTAAATATATTTGGGGTTTTATATTTCCATTGGTGTTGAAATGATAGCTGTCCTAGAATATATCTTTGTTCAACCTATTTGTAACTTAAATGTTTTCTAGACATACCTGGTTTGATAAATATGAGTCAGTTGTTTCACTCAAACCACAAATATGGTTGTTGGTCAGTGAAATGAGGCTAATAATAATGAAGATACATTTCACTTCATTAAACATAAAAATATTACATGTTGATATAATTGAACCTCTGACACAAACAAGCAAAAATCTCACTTTTTTCGTCACCTTAATTACATTATTTACAAGGCTGTGATTTGAAAATCCATTCAAGCTTCCCAGATGAATAAAACAAATACCTATTTAAAGAAAGGGAAATTCACACAGCCTCTCAGAAAGGGAAGAGGATGAGCTCCAGTCCTTCAGTGCAAGGGGATGGGTGCCAGCCTCTGGAGTGTGAGTCACAGGCTCCCTCCTGGGATGCCACACTTGTGCTTGCTTGAGGCAGAGATGGAATTGTCTCAGAAAGCAGTCCAACAGCAGCACAGCTGTAACAGCTGCAAATATGGTTGAGTGCTGCAAAGACTTCAATCGTTCATGGGGATAAAAGGGGAAAACAAAAAGCAGTGTTGCAATGTCCTTCCAGGGTGTTGGAATTGTTGCCTTCAAAAGCCACGCCTGAATATTTAAGTTCTCAGCCACTGATGGTTAGTGAAAACATACAGCATTATACTGATTTCACTGTGAAATGAATGACTATGGAGTAGGTAAGAAAATCCAGTAAGTTCCAGAGCCTCATTTGAAAAAAGATTTAACAAAAAAACTCCACCCAGTTAAAAAAACCAAAACTCAGCTCCCAATAAATGACTCTTTTATGGGCAGTTAATACTCAGAGTAAAAAGCCAAACACATCCCAAGATTTAAGCCACTTAAATCAATATTTTTGTCACTGATTTAAACCAGGAGAATCTTTAAAACTCATAAGCCAGTCTAATTAATGAAGTATTCAAAACCAAAGAAAAACATCAAATAGTTTTTTAGTGACCTCAAAGTGCCAGCTGTAAAGTGAGCCACTATATCTTGCTCTAGGACTGCATTTGGCTTTAGCCATCCATTTGTTACTTCTGTGGAACCTTTAGAAAGGAAAGAGCCATTTTTGAATAAACAACTCATTTGTTTCACCAAGTTGCTCAACTGAAACAGTGCTTCAGGAATTTTCATCTACCCTACAGTCTCTTTCCATGAAAACACATGCATGCACATGTGCCTGTATATATGTCCATGAATGTACACAAGCTTTGCCAACACTTTCAACATTTTTAGGAAACAGAGGGTTGTCAAAATGTCAGGTTTACACAGATTTCCTTGAGACACAGACTAAGCAGGTGCAAGGTCCCACAGCAGGCTATGGGGAGCCTCTTCTCCCAGTGATAACCTTAAGTGAGCAAAGTGGAAGGAGGGGACTGTGAACTAATATAATCACTGTAAAAGCTCCCAGATTCAGAGAAATTCTCAACAAGAGGTGCTTTAAGCAGATACAGGACATACACACATACATTCCCATTTTTTTTTCCATAGCTGCTCCAGTAGCTTTGTGGCTCATACACAATCCTGCTACCTTTAACAGATTTTCATGGACATAACCAGATGTGTAATTTGGTACTCTACATTCTTTATGAAAACGAGACAGGACCTTTGCTAATATGAATGATTTGATGGTGCCCTTACCTTACCACTTGTGGCTTGGGACCACGAACTGATCCATAAATTCATTCAAGAGAAAAAAGTAAAGATCAAGAGAAGGTAATTGCTGACTTATTGCAGAAAAGCCAGTGATATACTGTGTATATACACCTAGATGGGTTACTACTAAATAAATAAATAAATAATCCCCTCTAAAACAAAACAAAAAAAAAAAACCAAAACAAAACAACAAAAAAACCCCCCATTACTTAATTTTGGTAGTGTCTACATTAATAACTAGAAAAAGGTATTAGCATCACATTAATGACTGTCACTTGAGTGGACTGTTGACACTAAAAAGAGAAGAGCCCAAACAGGAGCAGAAAGATAATAACTCAAAAACTAACACAGTGAAAAAAAGTGACAATAAATCTACAGTACAAGCAACACATTTACAATACAAATAGAACAACTGAGAAACTCAGTTCGTAAAAATAAGTCACATCTGGAAGGCCCTGATGATACCAAAGACCTGGGGATGACCCAGGGTAGAAATTAAAGGTTTAAAACTTGTACTTTGAAGCAGGGGAATAGGAAGCAACTATGTTCTCACAACCAAATCCTATTTTATATTTGCACCTGGACAATCAATAACCACAGCAACACAAAAAAACCCAATCCAGTCCAGTCCAATCCAATCCAATCCCCCGCACAATCAGAAACAAACAAAAAAAGAAAATGGAAAAAAAAAAAGAGTTCATTGAGAAGAGAACAGAAAAAAACCTACTTGCTAAAACTGACAGAAAGATGCAGGTGTGTCTTAGCCACTGTCCAGTCTAATGTAAAGGAAACAGAGACTGTCTCTTTTTTATTTATACTAGAACACTGGAATTATTTTTATTGAAGTTGGGGAGGGAAGGGATATTTTAGACATTTTTTACATTATTTAGTCAATAAGTAAGTTAACTTGGTAAGAGGAAAAAGAGGTCATATAGTATTCAAAGAGATACAATACTTGTTTTCTTTTTTCCCCTGCAGTGCTCTGTATTGAAATCTGAAAAGCCCATTTCAGATTCTGCACGTTGCTATTGCACATGTATTAATAAGACACACTGGCCTTTGATACAATTCTCTTCAGGGAACAAAAGCTTCCTTTGGCACAACTACAGCCACTGCTTGTTGTAGGTTACACATGTCTTTCCAGTCAAGCATGATTAATAACTGTTAAAAAAAATGCTCATGACCCATGGCAAGTATTCTTTCAACTATAATACCAGCATTATGGGCTCTGAATCTCAGTAATTTTAAAATGTGCTTCTACAATGGAACTATAATTTAATTACTTTTTCTGCAGCCTGTTCCATTTTGTTTCATCACTTTGATTGCACCATGCACTTGGCAGCTTATGGAAGACTGCATCTGCCTCCAGGATTATTTCACTGGGCTCTTTCGACATCTGTTTCTGAAAATGACTTTATTTGCAGTGGCATAAAGAATAATCAGAGACTTGTTTAATCCAGATAAATTGGAAAAGAGAGAGAAACAGAGACAGAGTGGGAGACAGGGAAGAGACCAGGGAAAAAGAGAAAGCAGATCTATGCTGCATGCTGCAGAAGACATCAAAATAATCTCTCCTCTTCCTGTGCTTTTGCAAATGTTGTTACCTGATGGATGATATGATACATGAAAAGATGAGTCACTAAGTCAGCTCCTTTTAATGTTTTGGGGGAGCTCATAGATGCAACGCATTCTAGCTAAAGCTTCGTGCTGTGCTTGATCAGTTTAATAAAATTTTTCACAAATTATGTTTGCAACCTCATCCACTAAGAATCACAATGCAGTCTGAAATGATCCGTAGCAGTTGACGAAAGTCCTTATCATAAATGAGCTAAATCCAGGCTCCAGCCTGACCTGACGTCTTTCCAAAGGCAGCTACAGCCAACACCTGTTGCCGAGTGCCACTGCACAGCTATGGACCGAGCACACAGTCCAGCATAACATCCCCCATATCAGCACTCATGATCTGGGTCACCTGTGTATCAGATGACCAAGTGCAAGGCATCTGTAGCATGCCCATGCCTGCCTGAGCTTTGATTCAACACAATGGAAACCACCATTGTTGACTCCTGTTTACTTTTGCGCTATAGATGGATTTGTTAACCCACAAACCATTATAAGCATTTAAAGACATGCCCTCTAAAAGATCACAGTTGTTGGCCAGATTTTATTTCATTCTTTAGTTCTCTTTGCCTGTTTCTTTGTGGAGAGTGAGCATATATTTGTCAGCACATCCACTGCCTCCATGAGAAAGTGCTGCAGGAAGGCAGCTCTGGCAACAGAAGCAGATAGCAAGGCTTTAGGGACAAAGGCCGGTAAAATTCAAAGTGCTAGAGTGAGCTGACCATAAGGATAACAAGCAGAACAATTCCTAACATTGTCTTACTTTTGAGAGTTTCAGATCTTGCCTGTCTTGTGCTCTTTTCTTTTTAGAGATTTTTTTCTGTTATTTGCTGGTCTTCTGGGCTATATTGCTGCAATAAGCACATCAGAAACTAACTAGTTTGGACACATATATTTTGCTAGGAATTACTTAAAGACAGTTCCAAGGGAGATCCTACTCTTCTCAGGATAACACGGAAGGAAATTCATGATCCGCAGAAGTAACAGGTATCATGGAAATGCACAATAGCTGGACCCAAACAATTCTATATTAGCCTGATTCCTATGGTTCTGTGGCCTTAACTGTCACAAACATTTGGGCTTTCCCATATGCTCAGAATGACTCTTGGCCCAGTCAAGATCCCAGCTTCCTTCTGGGATTTCATCCATCTAGGGCATGTAATTCCCCGTACCAAAGACATGCTCTTAAGTGGTGCCCATGCACTTTGCTGTTGTCCCTATGAGAAGGTCACAAAAGAGAAAGACCAAAACAGTTCCTCCTTTCTGTACTACACTGCCTTACATTTCCTCAGCAAAATACAGCAGGTGAGCTGAGGACGTGAAAAAAATCAAAGCTTCCACATTGTTGATCTACTTACAGGCAATGTGGGAAGCAAAACTCCTCTGGCAACCTATGTGCTAGTAACTTGGCAAGCTTGACAGTCTGCATTTGGAAGCCTGGTTATTTTCAAAAAAGACATAATCCCCAAAGTAAACAACTCAAACTTTCGGAAGGAAACAGACCAAACCAAAAATTTGTAGTTAGCAAAAAGGAAAAGAATCCTAAGTTTATTTTGCTGATGAACTACTTGAAACCCAGTAGAACAAGGTTCTCTCCCCTCCTTCCTAACCAAGGTCTCTGATACCTCTCCGATGTCTGAAGACAAGGTGAAGATTTGATAGACGACATAAGCTATTCACAGAAGGTTTGTAGTTGGCTAATCAGGTAGAGAAGCTGCCCTGAAGAGAGATGGGTTCTACTAACAGAGCATGCTGTGAAAATCCTACTAAGAGAATATTAATAATTATTTTGTTTCTTATTTTTTCCTTTTAATTTAGAGAAACTTACTTCCTCCCTTCATATTCCATCTCACAGCCTTTGGCTGTAACACAGAAGTTGTGCAGGGCCAGTGGCCATGCAAAGAAATTACTTATTGCTTTTCTAGAGCTTCAATGTAAAATGTACATAGCATAAGACACAGAGAGTCTGACAAAGCTTTGTCATCTTGCCAGCATTACCAAAGAACAAAAGCCATCATGCTTAATTGGCAATTTTCCCTAAAGAGTTTGTAAGGATGTACTGTTTAACAGCCAAGGTGAAAATTAGTTTTCCTCTGAAGCACCAGCTAGTGACCACTGTTGGACAATGACTAGATGTCTGTGCTGTGCTGCTGGTCAGATGTGGCTCGGCAGCAACTCTGCCATAAGAAGTGCCCTTAAGGACAAGGTAAGTTTTTGAATACACAGATGTTTACCTTAGCTTAGCCACATGATCTTGGAATGAAGCTTTCAAACCACTGGTAGCAACTGGAGAAAGAGGAGCCAATGCACTCCCTTAAGCACTGATAATAAAAGCAGTTTGTAAGGTCAGGGTCAAGTCAGGACAGGGCAGCACGGGGCAAGTGGCTCTTAACTGAGGTTACTTAAAAGGACAACAAAGGTGTCAGCTTGTTGCCTGTAGTGATGCCAGTCTGCCCTCTTAAAATCAAATTTTGAAGAGGTAAGACTTTAGTTTTGAACAAATTTGAATAACCAGCTTGGAAAGAGTGGAAATTCAGTGGAAATTGGTTTGTGTCTTGTCACATAATCAGTACTCCTCACCAGGGAAGAGTTCTCCTCCTCCCGTAACCACAGGTTCCTATCCAGATCCCTTGAGACCCATCTCAGGGAGTAGAAGAGCAGCTCATACTCTGTCCAAGACATTTCCACTGAACTCCAGCAACAAGAGAAATTCAGTTTATGCAGAAGCACAGCCTGCCTTTTACCCACCAATCCTGTCTTAGGCAGGGCACAGAAGCGATTTTTGAAGACACTATAAAGGCTACACTGTAACATGAACTAGCTTCTCCAAAAGTGAAAACTGTGTGTTAGCAGAAACAGCCGAGATGCCTCCTGAGTGTCTTGATACTAGCAGGTCTTTAGTTACTTAGCTGATTATAAAATTGAGTGATTTAGGCTCCGAATTTCAAGCACATAAAGGATCCTGGAGCCTGCCCAGTGTGGGCACAGACACCAAATCTTGTTATCATGAAACAAATTGTTGTCTGCAGTCATTCTGTCTTAAAGATCTTACCTGTAGGACAGTGATCTCCCAGCAGCTGCCCACGGACACTGTCCAAGACTTTTTGGAATCAACTAGAGACACTCAATGACACATCGTAAGAGATGACCTGCTCCATATTATTGCTCTTAGGTCAGCACCAAAGGAGGGCCTCACCTTAGCACACTAACTATTCCTCATCCCTTTCCCCTTGACATGCTCTATCAAAATTAACTATTATTCTGCAGCATTTGAGAAAATCTACTTAAAACTGCTTTCTGATGCAATTGATTTTCGTCTGCAAGGATGTATCTTATACATCCTTGAAGTGAAATCAACTAAAAGTGGCTGAAATGAAAGTAGACCCTGTTTGTCATGGGCAGACCTAGTTTCTGTCTGTGGCTATCCTTCAGCTCAGTAGGAGGAGTTATAAGATATAAAAGGAAAATGATCTGTGTGGGAGGCCTCACTGTCCTCTGCTTAATTAGCTGCTGTTCAATATGTGAAACACAGCAGTGTTTCGTGTCCATGCATGTGCTTGTAGAACCAATGTGCACTGGTGACAGGGTTGATGTATCTTCTATAAATTGGAATATGACACCAAAACATTGCCAAGAGGAACTAGTCTGCATTACTTTTTAAAACAAATCACGATTTTCACAGACTGCAACAGCCCCAAGCAGATCATCTAAGTTTTCAATTGCTTCCATAAAGTGGAAGCTCTGTCTTTGCAACAGCATTCAGTCATGCTATCTAGAGTCTTCCCAGACTGTACTGTAATGTAAAATCAAGATAATTGAGAGATCAGTCATGCAATACACACATATATGTCTGTTCATTCTGATGCAGCCCTACATGCGTAAAACTGCTTGTATCAGCCCCAGCACTCCTCCAGCGCTCAGAGATACTATTCTGATCACATACAACGTAGCAGCAACCACTGTTTCCTCACACAGTCTTTCTATACACAAATGTCAGATTATGTATTGTTCTTGCCAATGCAAATGTCAGTTTGGATTGGACATAGGCTACAGACGTACCCCAGATTATTCTGGGACCCCTATGGAGCTGAGGCACAAATTCTCAGCACCTCGCAGGATAAAAAGCCTTTGCTACAGTGACAGGCAAGGGTACACTTGTTTTGCCTTTCTGGCATGGAAGAGGCACAAATAAAATATTAAGTCCATGCACTTCTGACCTGTAAACTGCAGCACCAAAGAAAAGCAGGGCAGCACTGCTGCAGAAGCACAGTTTCTGTGGATATATAAAATTAATAATCCAGCTTCCCTGATCTGTGAGCACAAGTGACCGCAAATTGAGAGGTCACAGGGAGGGCTTTTCTGGGCACAAACTGGACCTTTAAGGAGGATATCAGGCATCTAAAAACCATGTAAAGGAGAACAGCACAACACTTTGTGGGTGACTTCTACAGAGAAACACTCCTTTACAGTTTCTACAGCAAGCTGTTGGTTATGAAAGGCTGATGATAGATGTCTGTGAAATAATGGTGAAAACCAAGGTATTACAGGAAAAGACATACATGACATGTTAATTGTTTCCTTCTATTTCCCTTGACTTCCCTGTGTTCTAAATAGGAAAGGTGGTGAACCAGTCTGAAGGATTTACTGGGCTTTATTGATAGCCTCTGGAAGGCTCTACTTCACAATTTCTCATTGTGACAGATTTGGTTAATGGCAAAATTGAAGAAAAAAAAAGGTGTAGACAGTCTGGAAATGCTGAACTTAATAATTTTAATAATTCTGTGTGTTTCTTGTTTTTTTGTGGGTNCCTTTTCTCTTTCATTAGAAAACTCCTGAGAAGGTACTGTCACATCAGAACAGTGGCACTGCACACCTTCACCCTGCAAAAATGAAAGCAGAGATACAGAAACATGTCATGTGATGACAAATGCAGTTTTAAGAAGGCTTCATACTTTTTTCTTTATATTTGCCTCTTTTATGCAGTCCTCCATCCCCTCAGTCATGCTGATGCAACCATACATTAAACAAAAATGTACTGAAGTGATTTGATTTGAAAACCAAACCAAACCAAATAAAATAAACCAAACCCAAAATCTGGATCTGGTTTGTAGCACAACCCTACAAATAATCATCTGGCACAATGCAGAAGTGGGTGAACAACAGCGCAGGAATGGTGCCTTATTAAAATTTGCCTTTCTGGCTGAGAAAACACTTGTGTAACTGCACTTGTCTATACAAAATGGATGGTACTTAAGAATCAGATGCTACAATTTTCCCCTAGTCATTTCCAGTCCATTCTAGTTGGCCAGGGTTAAAATTTTCTACTGTTTTCATGTGACCACACAACAGCTTGCTAACTGTTTGTAATTCTTTGCTGTTTCTCAATCATGCTGACCCCTTCCATAAATGGAGGAGGACTTTCATGGAGCTGAATGGGCCATAAAGTGCCTTTCTGCTGGCAAAACAAGAGGAGTGGTCATTTCTCACTACCGCATCAGTCTTAGAGCTGCAGTGTTCACCATTAACCAAATTGGAAAGTACTGTCAAATTGCAAGGCTAAATTAACTTGCAAATTTTCTTCAGCAATTCACACATCAAAACATAGGTGTGATCTCTTTTCTTTTGAAAAGAGCAGCGTATGCTTACTGTTTTCCAGTAAGCTGTGACAGCTAAATGCTCTACATGGACTGTAAAGTCAAGAAAAGAAAAACATATTTAATGTGCCTTCTTATATATTAATTATAACTTTCTAAGAAAATGAAAGCTTATTGCAGACACATTTTGACTACTGAATGAAAATGTTCTTTCACATTTCAAAAATGTTTCAAGATCCCCAGAAAGAAGACAAAGCGTAAGCCTTACTGTTAAAATTACCACCTGCTCATCCTTAGGGAAATGGTACACAAAATGCATACAGTGAATTTTAACGCAGTAGAAATGCCGACACTATTTCTCCAAGACAACTTTTTTCCCCTGTTTTAGAAAAGCTCTTGGGCCCTGATGTTACCAGGTGAAATTCAGCAGATGTCCTGTCAAAGGCATGCCAAGCAACTTGAATTTATTTTAGTGATCTGCTGGCACTCCAGTGTAAATGGCTCTGTTATTAACTGAATTCTCCTGGCTCACCTGGAATGGATTGAAATCCATTCTTGTCTTCCAGGAAGAACCACACTAGAGTAATCTGATTAGTTTAGGAGCTCCTGGAATGAATAAAGATGATGCTTCTATTGAAGTGTGTGGCAAGGAACAACAACTACCAGTAGCAGGTTTCCTCCTTTTCCCAAAGACCCAAAAGCAAACTTTACCATCCTGTTTCTATGCCAGTATCCCAGCATGTCTTTGCACAACCATCTTATTCTGACAATTTTGCTAATGTGATTTTTGGAGATGGGTTGAAATCAAGACCTGAGCTGGGAATGCCAAACTTTGAAATGTCGCTTCTTCCTAAGTCTGCTGACAATTAGAAGTATTTCCACCAAAGCCCAACAGAAAGATTTAAGCTTCAAAACAGGACCTTAATTTATATTTTTATCCTCCATCAAACAATATAATTACCTACATTATATTTTAATAATTTGCAGTGACTTTCCCAATGCAAATAAGGCTCTGCAAAATATCTGCAGTTCCTCACTAAGCATCTCTAGATCAGGAAAGGATTGTTGCTCTGGCCAGTTAGAGAGCATATGCCAGTGACAACAAAACCACAAAGATCTGAGCTGCTAAAGGATTGCACGCTCCTAACCCCTCCCAGGACATCTCCTGATGTCTTCAGCAGCCCTCTGATACAACCTCATGACTCACATCCTGCCCACTCAGACAAAACCTGCATTGACACTTGCTCCTGCCTCTCGGCTCCAAACTTTCCCGTGCTGCCTTTCTGCAGGCATGGTAGCCTGGTGGCCTCCTGCCAACACTGCCTTTGGACCAATATGAATTTTTCCACATCTTCAAACCTGGGCAGACACTGCCTCTCCCTGCAGAACAAACCAGAGAATGACTATTATCCACCACTGGCTTGCACCCTCCAGACTTGGGACAACAAAACACCCAAAGCTCAGCCTGTCCCACAGCGGCCCCCCTCCCTGTCTGCTGCCGACACAGCTGTGCACACTGCGCTGGGAACCTTGGGGACCAGAGCAGTCTGGCTTGCCCATGGCCAGCAGCCAACAGGCACAGATAAGCCTGGCTGCACTTCTCCCTTCCCACACTGCTCAGTCAGTTCCTAGTCCCAATGCTATCCTTCTCCCTGCCACCCTGGGGCAGTGCCAGCAGCAAANCTGAAGTCTTAGAGACATAAATTCTGTTGAAACATTAGGACCTTGGAAAAGAATTACACAGGTAGTTTGCTATTGTGACTAGCTAAACAAAAAGCCTCAAAACCTCCAAAATCACATCACTGCCTCCCAGAGTATTTCTTCAAAGATGTAGCTTTAAAGCCTAAGGCACCATGTTTTATATGAGGTGTGTATGTGTTAATAGAGGGATATTTGGGATGACATCCCCAAGCCCTAGGCAAACTCTCCTCACTCTGAACAATGCTGCCTGCCTTCTTCCCGGCTATAGGTGTCTGCCAGCTAGTTCAAGAGACTCAAAGCCAAATATTCCTAATTTCTGCAAGGTGCTTTGTTAAGAATTCCTAAAGGAAAAACTAGTCAAAAGGTCCTATTTCTGTTAACTAAAAATATGTCAAATATCAGTTGCAGCTGAAAAACAATAGAAGTTAATTCTCCAAGGAGTACAGACAACCAAGATAACTACAATACTGAAATGTTACTGTACTCTAAATAGTAATAGCAAAATAATAGCAAAACAACAGAGAAATGCAAAGCTGACTAAATACTTAAAAAGCAGTACTTTTCAGGTCATACAAATACATAATCTAAGTATTTTTATTCCCTGAATCACAGAAGCTGATGTAGAGGAATAGTTACAGCTTCCATGCTCTCTTCCTTCCCCCACACATCCCCTCACACCACTCCCCTGTTGCTGACATCCTGGCACTTCTGAAAATTACTGTTTTGCCATCCAACTTTTGGAAGTAAATGCAAAACTCAATGGATCTCCTCCTCCTTACCAACGGACTATTAACACAACCTAGCTGGCTTGACTTTTAGTGCAGACCAAATATACTAACAGCTGCATTCTTTCAGAAAATGAGATATGTGATTATTAATTTTGTCACCAGAGTCATCAGACCAGTTTCTTACTTGTGGCAATGAAATTCCTTTCAGATGACATACTTCCAAAAATTAAGAATCCATGTAGTGGAGGATAAAATGACTCACATATTCTAGGAAAATATAGGCTTGTAATGGAGACATGTAGGTTTGGCTAGAAGCAAATTTGTGCACAGCCTATTACAAAAGGCATCTTGTTGGTCTCTCCCTTAAATGCATAAGTAACTGAGACAGGCAGCTTGCAAGATGTTAATGAAAACAGCTCTTTCATGGAAAACTGAGCTATTCTACTGCTGTTTCCTTTATAATTTTAAACAGAGTCTTAATTTTTGCATGAAGGACATTCCAAATCCCAGTTTCCAATTTTAATCACAAAACAGTTTTGCAGCATGTAATAGAATAACAACAGCTCTTCCCAGGGAGAGGTCTTTGCTGGATGAAGTGGCAGCTAGCAAATATCACGTAGCTGGTAGAATACCAAAGCAGGGACCCATGGCCATGCTCTCTCTCTTGCCTTTTTTCAGATCTTGCCCAGAGCAGTTTCAATCTGAGCTTTGAGGGAAAAGTCCTTTTCCTTGGCCAGTTCTCTCCTTGCTTTAACATAAATGCACTTCTCTGGACTGTGAGAGGAAGGAGTTGTCTCTATGTGGAAGCGGGCCACTGTCCCCTGTCCCTTCACCCCACAGCTGGCAATGACTAAAGACCGGCACAAAGCCCTGCACTGACAGCACACACACGACAGAAAATGGCAAGAGTTACCCTGAAGCCCAGGTTCAGATGGGCAAAAGCCCATGCCCAGTGTTTCCTCTGCTGGGTGCAGCCAGAATATACAGAAACCAGTCCAAGTCTCAGGTGCAGCTGAAGTCATCAACCAGCTATGCCATTTCCTACAGCTGTCCCCCAGATCTGACTGCAGCTGTCCCCGAGATCCTGCAGGAATTCTCTCCAAGCCCTGGCCTGCTATTTAGACCTATACATCCTATCACTGCCACCTCAAGACTCACGAACCTACAGCCCGGTGCTGCAAATTCTGCAGCCAATGAGGACAGTAACATCCCGTGGACTATCTGGGGACATAGTGAGCTCAGAGCAAAGGCACCAAGGCCTCCACAGCTACACAGGACCAAAGAAAATGCAAACATCAAGTTCTATATGTAGGCTTAGCTATGAGAGCATTAGTTGGCTTTCTAGCAAGGGTTAACTAGATCAATACTGCAGGTTACTGCCAGCATGGGCTATTGAGGGACAGGATTATGCAGCTCTTGGGTGCTAAAGCTCTGCCAATGCAACCTTCCAGGCCAATACAAGGCCAGAACCACATATCAAACAGAAGCAGTTTACTGCGCTTACTGTGTAAAAGCTATAATGTGTTCACTTGATATTCAAAACTGTAAACACATGAGGTGCCCTTAATTTCACTGTGACTGAAAGTATACAGAACTGGGTCTTATCCTTGTAATATTACCTTGAACTCTGCAAGGTGAGCAGCTATTTACATCTTTAGTAGATTAAAAGTGCTGGCTTCATTTGAGTTTGCTTTTCAAATAAATTTAATTTTGATGATTCCATGTTCTTTTGGTTCCTGGAATATAAAAAGCTAATCCACTTATTTGTGTACACATCCCTGCTTTAAGGTGCTTTATGGCCACACACTTTTTGTGACTGAGTTACAATTTATCATCTACTGGCACCAAAGAAGATTAAATCCAAAATCTTGCAATTCTGGAGAAGTTAAGTGATCACTGTGAACAATGGATCTAGACCAACTGCTGCTTGTCAGCAGTTTGACAAATACCATGTTTTTATACTGTTGGTAAATTGTCTGTAAAGTGTTTTTGCCATCCTCTGGCATACTGGGTTTGATTTATCTAGCTCCAGATTTATCCTGAACTGTTCACAGCGAATAACAAACTGACCGGACAACATACAACATCTGGCATTCAAAGATGGCTGCGCATGCACCCATCTTGGTTTATGCCATCATAGGGCAATCTGGCTTCAATTAAAATTACAAAATAGTATTAATCAATTGAACACAACCTGGTTTTTAAGTACCTGAGGTGCTGAGAGATCCAAATAAAAAGATTCTAATTTAACAGTTTGTTTAGAAGTTGCTGGTTTCACACTACAGTTTCATGCATAATGTAACCACCTCTTCTAAACATGGGTAAGTCTTTAAATGTGGCCCTGAAGCTGAATTAAAATTTCCATGGCCACAGAATAAAAAATAATTTCAAATTAATCAAACATTCCCTATATATATATATANCTATATTATATTTGAATAATTTGCAGTGACTTTCCCAATGCAAATAAGGCTCTGCAAAATATCTGCAGTTCCTCACTAAGCATCTCTAGATCAGGAAAGGATTGTTGCTCTGGCCAGTTAGAGAGCATATGCCAGTGACAACAAAACCACAAAGATCTGAGCTGCTAAAGGATTGCACGCTCCTAACCCCTCCCAGGACATCTCCTGATATCTTCAGCAGCCCTCTGATACAACCTCATGACTCACATCCTGCCCACTCAGACAAAACCTGCATTGACACTTGCTCCTGCCTCTCGGCTCCAAACTTTCCCGTGCTGCCTTTCTGCAGGCATGGTAGCCTGGTGGCCTCCTGCCAACACTGCCTTTGGACCAATATGAATTTTTCCACATCTTCAAACCTGGGCAGACACTGCCTCTCCCTGCAGAACAAACCAGAGAATGACTATTATCCACCACTGGCTTGCACCCTCCAGACTTGGGACAACAAAACACCCAAAGCTCAGCCTGTCCCACAGCGGCCCCCCTCCCTGTCTGCTGCCGACACAGCTGTGCACACTGCGCTGGGAACCTTGGGGACCAGAGCAGTCTGGCTTGCCCATGGCCAGCAGCCAACAGGCACAGATAAGCCTGGCTGCACTTCTCCCTTCCCACACTGCTCAGTCAGTTCCTAATCCCAATGCTATCCTTCTCCCTGCCACCCTGGGGCAGTGCCAGCAGCAAAGTCTCCTGTCTCCAGTTCATCTGATTTACACACAGGACTGTCATTTCCTTTCCTGAAGCCATCTTTGGTCTTCATCACACAATTTTCAATTCCTAGATTAACTTCTTCGACAACGTCCTCATTCATTACACCAAATTGATTCATGTCCTGAACACTGCTCATCTCATGCTCAACGGGAATGCTGGCCCTCTGGAAAAAATGCTGCAATGATGTAATTTGGGGCTGTAACACAATATGTATGAATAATAAGGCCAAATCGGAAGCACAGAAGAAACCACAGTTCTGGCTTTTCCTAACTTCTAAGAGCTTGTTTCTGCCAATTAAAAGTTCTTTTCATGTTGGTTTTCAGTGCAAGGCTACATGCTTCTTGTTAAGCACTGACTCTGGGTTAGTAACACAGTGGAAACAGATATAAAGAGAGCCTCTGTTTCAAGAAATATCCTTTCAAGCCAAAAAAGATGCATAAAGAAAAGAGACTGAACCCCTGTGGCCTCACAGGACTTTATGATCACCTCCCACCACCAGCCAAGTAAAATCTACAGGCATTACAATCCTGAACCACTACTAGGGGATACACAAGGCTTCCTTCATCTGTAAATAAAGCTAAACACAACTCAAGTCTATATTGTTACCAATCAAGTATGGCAGCTCTTACAGCATAGATATTAAATCCCCACTGTTCAACCAAACAGCCTTCATTCATAAACACAGTCTGGATTGGTTTGGTTTTCTTTCTGAGCAAAAACTTGCACTGCAAGCCTCCTCAGTATGGAGGCCATGCCCTAGCATTTACTTCATTAAGTTTCATTGTTCTAATCAATAGCACATCACATCCACTTTTGTTCTGCTTTACAATTAACATCACATAACATCACACACCAAGACTTTTTAAAATGAGAGTCAGAGCTGCATGCAAAAGACCAACACACAAAAAAAAAGGCGTACCTTTGGTTCTGTCCTCTTCTTCCTTGCAAGCCTTGCAACTGCTATGCTCTCTGTTTCCATTTCTAATAAGTACAATTTTAATATGCTGAGAATTTTAGGCACTCAAAAAATTCGCAGACATGTTTGAGCCTCTCAATATAAAGAGTCACTCTGTGCTAAATTAAAAAGGACTGAATAATCACTTACTTTGAACAAAGACTCTTTTTGTTTTCTGAAGTTGTTGCTATGCGCATTCATGTGAGAATATAACTTCATCACAGGAAACAAGAAAGCTTTGTAGTTTGCATTTTTCGGGCTTACAACCGCAGTCCTGTTCAGAGTGGTCACATAGACATCACTTGATTTTTCACCAATATTAGTAATGAAACAATCTTTTCTTGCTAATGTTTAGCTCTGCACAATTAATTACAACTGCAATACAAGTGACATGTCTTTATGGGTCTGGAAGCCTGTTTTCTGTATAGTGTTTCTTGGTGTTTCAGACGCCAAGCGGTGCCAGCCATGGGCAGTGGGTGATGGTTTACACTTGGTGCAGCTGTGCCCATTCACAGCCAGTTCACACAGTGCAAGCCACATCCCAGACCTGCCCAGCCTGTCCCCAGCAGCCCATTACTTTGCATTTTGGACATAGCACGATGTCCTCCATAGCATAAGGCAAGGCTGCCTCAGAGAAACCATGCTCTCAGGGAAGATTTGTGTCTTGAGTGATGCAGCTGCAGGCAGAGAAGACCTACTCAAACCCTGGAAGACATCACAGTGTGCTGCTGCCATGTGGTGTGTGTTGTGTGTGTCACAGCACATGCTGTACAGTTGTGAGTGTGCACCAGCAGTCAAAAGAGCTCGCTTGCCTCAGAGCAGACGAGGGACAACCCTGGGCATTTCAACAGCACAGGGTGTCTTCATCTGCAGTCATGTAGGTTTCAGGACTTACTTATAAATAGGCCTTAAGCTAAGGAAAATTAGTTTACAAAGTGTATTTTGCTTAAGAATAAATGAAATAGAGACATGAATATGTGAAGACTCTCTAGAACCTGAGGCAAAAAACCCCCAAACATTTCTTGTTGTTGAGGGGGTTTTTAGTAAGACACTCAAAACCTGGGAACAGTATTATCTGTTCTTTGACCACAACAAACCACCATCTTCATTAATGCTAACATCAAAGAAGAACAGCTGTCGCTACCCGTATTCAGTTACTGCTGGGCAAACACGGGAACTTGAAGCTGGAGAGGCAGGGAGAAATCCGCAGTCCTCTTCCCAAAGACGCTGTGCTAAGTCTGCTTTAAGATTCCCAGGATGTGAAGGTATTGTCTTGTTCTCTACTGGAACATGAGCAATGTCCTAGGGTAACTTTATGATGCTTGTATCCCCAATCGTCTGTTCTGTTTGTGCTGTATATTGAGTGCTGTACCTTTAAGACTGATTCTGAGAGCAAAACAAGGAAAGAAGAGGCACGCAGCTTGTTTTGCAGAAAACTGACTGACTCTTACACATTCCTTCTTCGGACAGGTGTTTGTCTGAGGCATGGACAGTAGCGGGACAGAGATCTCCTGCACTTTTAGTTAGTTTTAGCTAGCTAGAGCAGAGAAGTTCCCTAGACTGTGTTTTTTGTTTGTTTGGTTGGTTGGTTTTTGTTTGTTTGTTTGTTTGGTTTTTGTCTGTTTGTTTGTTTTTCTTTTTCCTTAAGACTGTTTAAACCTTCTCTAGACTGAAAAACCCAGAAGAGCACCAGTAGCTCACATTTGCGGCCCACAGGGGCCTAAACCTCAGCATTTTGCCAGCACCGAAGGAGCTGATCAGAGACCAAAAAACCTGAGCTACAACCCACAGCAAAGACTTTCTAAATTTGCCATCTCACTTCAGAATAATGAAAGGTTTTATTGTTTTATATTATTCATTCTTTATGCTTGTAGGAACTTTGTTTGTTAAATAAATAGCTTTTTTCCACTTTTCTCTGAAAAAGTTATTTTCCCAGACCATGAGTGGGGAAGGGCCATTTAAGTTTGCTTTTCAGAGGAGCCCCATTCGGAGGTTCCCTCCCAAATTTACTCTAAACCAAGAGAGCATACATGATGTGAGGCACCAAAGTGGCTTAGTAGCTCAGGAACAGCAAGCAATGCAAATAATTTCATAAAGCAGCACATACAGAGAGAGTCTTTTTGCCATGGCATGATATCAGTGATTCTATGGATGGAGCACTTATCATCTGTCACTGATCTCTAATTCACTTAATTTTTGTCACCCTGCATTATCATACAGTTTAACACTGAAAGCAAACTTCCTCCATCAGTTACTCTCATCTGACAACAGGTTGTGGTAATATTTCTTTTTACATGTAAGAAAATTGGCTATCAATTAAAAAACTGGAATGGACTACCTATCTGAAGGATTTATCTAATAAAATTAGATGTATTTTTCGGGCATTGTTTATATTAATTTTCCCTGAGTGTATGTCTTTAGTGATGCTGCCTATCAGATGTCAGAATGCACGTAATTTGTTCACAGTAATTCTGTAAAATATTGCGAACATGCAGACCACAACAGCCTTCATTGGGTCAGTGTCAAAGTAGCGTCCACTCACTTTAACCTGAAGCACAATTCCAAGTGTGTCACAGAGATGATGTCAGGTGAGCATTTGCATGAGTTTGCTTAAGCAGTGCAATTAGTGCAGTACAACAGAGACCAGAACACGATGCCTTTACCCTATGGAGACTCTCCTTCCTCCTTATTTCTTCTGCTAAGACTAAAACATGGATACTATTTCCACAACATAAAACTGCTTTGTTCACTTCCAAGCTTTGCAACAACTAGAAATAATATCAGAAAAATAGAGGTACCTATGCCATAACATTTGGACGCTTGAATTAAAATCAGCACCAATATTTTCTGCCCCCCCAAGCCCCCTGTTCCCAGGACAACAGGGAACTAGAATAATGTATAAAGTCAAATTCTCAGGATGTAAAAAACAACAACAAGGCTCTTACTTGCCTGATTTTTTGGCTGTTCAGTTTGGTTCTGCTCTGTTAAGCTAGGATGAAATCACAGCAAACACTACACTAACTCTTCTGTTAATTAACAGCCTGCTTTGCAACTGCACTTTTCATTTCCACAAAAAGTGCTGCATTTCCACAAAGTATCACTTGTAGTAAGGCATTCAAACATGCTAATCGCAGCTTTGCCTCCCAGGGAGATGTATGAGCTTACTCTGCATTAATTGAAGGCTTCTGAGTTGATTTCCTTTTATTACTGTTATTACCACTTTGAAAAAGTAGAATTTGTTTTACTTTTGCCAACTTGCACAAATCCAGCTCAAGAATGGCGATGACATTCCAATACGCTTTACCAAGTTACACATAACCCAGTTAGGTTGACAGCAGAGTCACAAAAATGCAGAGAGAAGGGGGCTGGGAAGAAAATTTCTTCAGATGTCTCTGGTTTTTTTTCCACATAGGCTTCTGTGCATTGGCTATGATGGGAACGGGATAGAGAAGTGACCATGGACTGTGCAAAGCAGATGTGGTTATAAATTGCAACATATGCAAATCTTCCAGTATAGCTTCCTCTATTTTTGAAATGTTCCTCACTTGTATTTTTATTGAGTATTTCAAGCTTTATTCCTCTGCTTCATCTTTATTCTGCTGCTGGGTAGTTACTCAAAGACTGGAAAGTTCAGTCACAAGACAACAGGATTCAGCACTTGGTTATTGTGAACTCCTATTTACTGCAAACACTGATGTAAGTGAGTGAAGAATCTGGGTCAATAAAGCACAATAGAGGATGCTACCTGTCTTTGTACTGAATAGTGAAATTGTGAAATTGGCAAGCTTTAGCATAAAACCAGGGTGAAACTGCTTCAATAAGATGATTTATTTTTTATATTAAGGCATTTTATATGTTCAGCCGAAGTAAGGAAAGCTGGTGTTTCCTATTGAATTTAGGCTTCATTTTCCAATAGATCTAGGCATCTGTGGCTTGTATTTTTGTATCCACACAGCAGCAAAATTCATCTTGCTAGGAACAGCAGCACTGATTGTGTTGCTAAACAAATTAGCAAGGGACTGGACCTGTAAGTCTGGGAAGAAGCACCCTTCAGAACAGTTGTCCACTGCTAGATAGAGAAAGAGAGAGAAAAGATGCCATGGAGAGCCCATTATTAGGATACTGCCTGGGAAGAGAAGCCCCAGGGACGTTGCTGCTACACTGATAACATATGATAATCTGCTTGGAAGATTCTAGGGTAATGTTATAACAAGAATAAAATTGATGATGCAATTTTTGACCATGTGTTAAGTGGTAGGAGATCATACAATATTAAGAAAAAGACAAAAACCAGGCCACTGCATGAAGAGAATCTCGGGAGTGCATGAGGAATAAGTTAACAAGGCATGGAGAAAAGAACACAAAGGGAGAAGAGAGCCCCAAACCAATTTACAATGAGTCACAGTTCTCCAAAATAACACACCAACATAAAAATATATCCACTTATCATCCAAATAATATGGCACTTTCTGAACCAGAACTTGAAAAGAAAAAATTGTCTCCTGAAACTGAGCATTTGGATAAGCTTTTTTTTTCAATTAAATGTGTGATTAATACCTTTAAAAACAATTTCAATAGGCAAAC
The DNA here is from genome assembly GCA_013397315.1 of Donacobius atricapilla. NCBI lineage: Eukaryota > Metazoa > Chordata > Aves > Passeriformes > Mimidae > Donacobius > Donacobius atricapilla. Next base: position 1,262,486 of record WBMY01018589.1, read on the forward strand.
ACACATGATGATATGTTGTTGCCTATTGAAGGTGTTGCCCTCTTTGAAAATGTCACCCATTGAGAGTCAAGGGCTCTTCAGAAGTTCACATACATAGGGCAGATTATGCATTGTTAATCTGCTAGTTGTATTTGTACACAAATTTGGTCAAACAAAGCCAGCAGAATTGTTTTTACATTTTTTTCCTGAAAATACATATTCACATTACATATACAAAGCCTTTACTACCTCGATCTCACTAGATATTGTTTTCACTAGATAAAGAGTGAAAGTCTAGAGTAAATAATTTATCTTATTGGTATTACTGCATAGGGATGGGAAAGGTAGATTAGGCTCCAATTTACAGTACTAAAAAAAGTCAAATACACCTGCTGTAGGCATTTTAAAAATGGAATCTTATTTTAAAAGAAAAGAAATTATTTTAAAAGTTCTTCTAAATCCACACTTTATTGCAAAAGTTAGATTTCAAAAATATGGATTAAACCCCCAAGACTCCTGTAGAGGGAAACACCAGCAACTCTGCCATAAGAATAAATGGTAGCCACATCAATGGTAATGGAAATTGTAGGTAAATTAATTGCCTACAAATATGCCTTTGTTGTAAAAAAAGAAGTCAGAATAAGATTGATCTGTTACAATGTAGATATTAGGTGTTACAGAGTCAATTAGTGAAACAAAAAGTTACAGTAAATCCATCACTGTCAATTAAGATGTATTAAATATAAGATTATTTCTGGCATTCTAACACATGTAAAGATATTTACCTTTAGGCTACTGTTAGTCAGCCTCGGTATGTGAGCATCAGCTGGCCATCACAATGCTTGAATAATATATACATTTTAATTGGCTGTTTTCCTCATTTAAAGATGAACTGCTAAGGAAAAAACTATGACCCTACTGCTGCTTTAGGATGTACTAAAGAACTCAACAGCAGAACTAAGCATTTTTGCTCAGACATTGTGTGTTAATGTCTTTTGTCCTGCTTTCTTTTCTGGTCCCTTCCCCATGGAGCAGGTCTGAGCAATGAATCATCTTGATTTGTCGAAGTTTTATTGTTTGCTCCTTTTGAAAGGCACATGCTGCTTCATCTTGTTCTAGATTTAGGTGTTTCCATCACCTCCAAAAAAAAAAGGGCAATAGGTTTTGGGAACTTGCAGAAAGCCTGGATGCCTGTCAGCTCCCACTCCCACACCTCGAAGAGGGGATGTGTCAGCCCAGGCTGCTGCTCTTGAAGGAGGTGCCCTCCCGGCCAACTCGCATGGAGTTTGCTGACAGCCCAGTGTGAACAGGGACCCTGACCTGCTGTTGGGTTTGATACACTTCTAAAATGCCCTAAAACTTCTCAGGATGACTTTGTCCAGTTATTGTCCTCAGGAACTGGTTGCTTAATCAACGGTGACAGACAGACTGTTCCCACTGCATGATTACCTAGATAACAGGAGCAGAAAGTAAAGAACAAGAACCCACATTTTCCTGTAGGAAAATTTCAGGCCAATTATCAGCACAAGCACTGCTATTAGAGGCATCAGCAAGCTTACATAGGGAAGACAAGCACCACTGTGGAGAAAAAGACATATTTCTCTAAATGCCATCCTGCTGTCCTCTCCCATCTCTGCCCACCAGCTTTGAAGAGGGCAAAATACAGCTCTTTGTGAATTCACTGGGCACAGTTTCAGCCATCTCAATGAATGAATGTGACGGCAGAAACAAAAGAATTGCAACATTTTGTTCCACACACTGAACCCCAAAGGTCTTGATCTCAAAATGTCACCGGTCAGAGACGTCCAAATAAATATGCTTCAGAAGAATTGTAACCTTTAGTAAAAAGGTACAAGTGCTTTCTAAGGATATATGTCTTCAGCACAAATAGAATGTATATAAATAAAAACAAATCCAGCACCACAGCTGGTCTTTAATGACACTTAATTTACATTACAAAAGCGGAATTGAATGTTTATGGACCTGGCAAAGGATGGAAAAGACTGCTTTACCTTCAAACTGCTACTAAAAAAAGCCTCCATTTCCATAGATGTGTCCCAATGCACTACCTTTTCAGTAATGAGTGCTAGAAGATCTAATCAGAGACAGGTGTCGAGTGAAATACAAATCCACATCCAGTGGCTCCTTCAGACAGCAAAATTCACCTCAGTAATTTCCTTTTTTACAGAGAGCAACCCAGCTTTAAGTCCCTCTTGACTTTCAAACTAGGGTTTAAATGAGACTTGGAAGAGGTATAGTTGTTATGTTGACCACCTGCCTGAATGCTTAACATAGGTATGAAGTAGATCATACAGCACACGAGTCAACAAGCCTTGTGATCAGCAGTGTCAAAGGCTGACAATACATCTAATAATAACCAGCACAGGCACCTCCATATTCAGCATTCATTGCTAGGAGTCAATTATCCACCATCTATTCAAGGGCCTTTTGAAGTCCTTCTTGTGTTACTTGAAAATGAAATTACACCAGGTCAGGTCAGCTGAAATGACTGGATTTCTTGTTGGCTGAAGACCATATCTCCTTTTTTTTTTGGCTGTATTTCGATGCTAGCTGCAAACTTCCAGTAAAGCCGCAGTGTTGTATTTAATTAATTAATTATTGATTAAAAATAAGCTTTTTAATCCAAGCTAGCATTCACAGATCTCAGAACTCCTTGGGAGCAGTCAGTTTTATTTAGATTTGGCACAAGTGACTCTACCTAGAATTTCTCTAAGCTCAAGCTTTTAAGGGCAACTGCTCCTCTAGTGCCCTGTTACACCTCCTCTTTTCAGACTGCTGAGGTCTGCCATAAACCTCAGGCAGATGGGAAGACCAGAACCCTAACATCTGAGCTCCAGAACAGGGAGCACTGAGTGAGCTGCCTCAGAAGTGCTTTCTTCTAATCTTTTCTTCTGTCATCCAGCTTTCTTCTAATCTTTTCAGCTTCAGCATCCTCCTTCTGATATAAACTCCACATTATTCCTCTGCTTTTGTCTTCTTACCCATTTAGATTACAAAATTGGTTTTTCTTTTCAGCTACCTATAAGCTGATCTGACATCACTGTCAGAAATTCACACTCCACATAGAAAATCATCACAGTTATAAGCTTTAATATTTCTTTGATGAAGAAAACAATCCTGAGAGATTAACTTCTTTGTTAGGACAGCTACCTGGAAATGTCTTTATGCAAATAATCATTCTGTCAGGAGTGAAGAAGGATGTCAATTAAACAAAGAAACTATGCAACTGAGTAGTGATATTCTATCAATGAACATGGAGGTATGTGCCCAATCCAGACATGTGGAAGTAAACATGTCAGAAAAGGGTAGGATAGCCAGCTGAAGGAAGTCTGGTGCAATTTTACTCTGTCACTGATCTAGGTGATTGAAGGTGATGACTGTGCAGTGTCCCTTCCCATATGCATGGCTAACAGATCCATCACTTTTCTGTTCAAAGGACCGAGAAGTCTCTTGGGGAGACATACTAAGAGGTAAGTTAGAGTAAAGATGGAGATGTCACAATAAAGCTCCAGGAAGAGAAATGCTCAGAAACCTCAGAGCCTCTCCATGACATCAAATGGTGTCTTGCTCTGCCTCATGGTCAAGGCCATTTTGCTGTGACTCATAGCAGAGAAGCTGAGAAGCAGTTATATCAACACCTTTGAAATTAAGTAATAAATTTTGGATTGATCATCTCTCTCCCATTCCTTCCAGGCAGGAAGGATCAAGAATATCAGTGACAAAATTTGGAGGGTTTTTTATGTCCTATTCCCTTGTCCCCCAAGAAAGTTTAAGACTGAGTCTTAGACGGGTGGATCAGTATTGTATTCAGTCAAGAATACATTTGTATTGCAAAACAAAGTACAACCTACATTTACAGTTAGAAAAGTTACTCCACAAAGCTGTAAGAAAGTAAAACAACAAGACCTCATTGGGGAGCTCATTTAGAGAAAACACAGCGGGATGCGTAGCCACAGTAAAATAGTATTCGAAAAATCTGACCTAGATAACAGTATTTCTTAGTGACTAGAATTCATTAAAAACAACAGATTAAAAATGTACTGCACATGATTCTTTGAAGCCTGAGTGTCACACTCAGATTAAATAACCAAACTTACGTAAAAATGAAAGCAACTTTTTTTTTTCCCTTAACAGAAAAATAACAACAAAGAAATCTGTCAGTTCTGTTATTAAGAAGGTAGTAATAAGTCAGAATATGAAAAAGAGCTCTGACTTTGTAGGGTTTTATATAAGTGAACACTGTCTTAGGCTATGAGTGAAGCTGACAAGCTCGTAGACCTAAGTGATGTGGGATACCAAATACAAAAGCAGAACTCACTGTAAGTCTAAAAGTTTCTCTACTATAAGCCTATAGCGTTTTCACATCATTTTAGTGAAAAAATATGATGATTAAGTTATGCTGTCTCACGGTGGCAGTGTATTAGGATGTGTTAGGAAACGTCCTTTCCTACTGCCCTGCTTCTCCCTGAGTGCTACAGTAAAAATCCTTAGAAAAGGAGGCTTGGGTGTGTCCCCTCAAAGGAAAGAAAGGCAAATCAGACCCTTTACTCCTTGAGAAAGCTTCTAGGTTGTTCTGAATAAAGCCCCAGGTTACTGCTCCATTTAGGAAGATACTTTAATGCTTCTGGACTCAAAGTTAAGCATGTGCTTAAGCACTAAACTAATGTCCAAGTGCCTTTCCCCATCAAGTCTATATTAACCTTGCAAGTATAGATGGTTTACTTTAAAAGCTTTACTTTTGTCTAAGCATGAATAAAGGGATGAGATTCTGGGCTTACAGATTTTTTAATATATTTCTGTAAATATAACATGATGCATCGCAAAATACCTGCCAGTGTAAATTCAAAATTTTAGATCCCTGCAGAAGGTCCTCTGGAAATCTGAAAGATACTCCACCAAACTAAAAAAAACAAAAACCAAATCTCTAGTTCAAAATTTGCTAAAAAAGGAAGAACTACAGAACAAAAACATGCCTTCATGCTTTCTACATTTGACAAGTTTGTCAGTTTCTTAAAAACTACTCCACAAGCACCTTTGAACTGTACAACTCCTTTACAGCTATTGACTTCATGGTTAGTCATTTGTCACATGAGAGTATTTACTTTTGCCCTGAATCAGTTACAGGAGCTAAACAAAGATATGATCTCTTAGAAAACACTAAAACAATGCAGGTAGAGGAGTGTGCTCCATATTTGTTGTTATCGCCTTACTACTTGTATTTAGTATTAACTTTCTAATTAACCATCAAGGTTTTCTAAACAAACTCCTTAAAGGAGCTAAATAAGAAGATGACCAGTTACCAGCTAACAGAGGACTCCTTCATCTCCTGAAGACAGCAAAGCACTGGTCAACCATGCTGTGGGAAAGGAACAGTTCACTGCAACTTCTCCAACCAGACTGTAAGCACTCTGCAAAGCAATTCCTAATGGATTTAACAGCCGTGACTGAAGAGGTTGCTGGTCCTCCCATCCTATTCCCATACCACTCCACTGCCACAGTTAGATCTGGTGAGTTAGTGACTCCAGGCTCCCTGCCGCCTCAGTTCATGGCTGCCTCAACACCAAATACAACCTGAGGGTGAATCACACTGCCCTCAAGCTGGGAGCTGCACTGGCTGGGGAGCAGGCACACTACTTTTTGTTATTTTTACCTAAAGGATAAGAAATTGCAATGGTCGTGGTAGCCAAAGTAACAAAGTAGGCAAAGTAGATGGCAGTATCTTCTTAAACTGCCCCAGCCTGAATCAATGGAGCTCTTCAATCACAGTCCACAGAGCAAAACCCAGCCCAGTTCCCCATCTGCTTCATATAAGTTACCCACAATAGGATTTGCTGAAGTATATTGGGATTTGCTTTCTTTTGTTGGCCAAATCACTGACAAAGCTCTGGAATTAAACTTTTGATAACTCACCAAGCAGATGAAACTTCTTGGACAGACAGTTCTGCTCAGTACAACAGCTATGCGGATAGCTTTGGATCTTGGGACAAATTTGCAGAACTATTAGAGTGAAATGTGACTGAAAGAACTTTGTGCATATTTTGTAACTGTACTCTTGCATTATAGAGACACCATTTTTAGGCCTCACAGACTGTCATCTCCTTGCAGAGCCAGTAATCTAGAGAAAAACTCGGTATTTTGGAATGAGTGCTCTTCCACCTGGGATTTATGCAGATTGTCTCAAAAGTCCTAACACAACTGGCACCTGTTCAAGTGTCTCTAGTGACAGCTAATCCCTGGCAATCATCTCCAAAATCTTCCTAGAATTTCCTTTCTTACTATCCAGAGCAACACATTATTTCACTGTATTCAGAATTTCAGCCTACATGTTAGGTAAAATAGCTGCAAGGTCCTCCTGCTGCTTTAAAAATCTCTGGCAGCAGCCTTTTGCTGGATGCTGATTTACTGTGTTTGGTATCTGGTATTTCTGCATAGTTTCCATCATCTGGAAGTTCAAAACATGGTTAACAGTCTGGATGGCTAACACAGGCTATGCTGCTCTCCTAATGTCAGAGTGCATGCTGCCTTCATTCCTCTGCCCAAGAGTGGAAAGGTAACATTGCTCCCAGTTTTTACCTGATTTCTTTCTACTCCAAAAGCTTTGAAAAAAAAAAAACCCAAAACTGTTCCTAAGTATTTTCTTGTTTTACTGTTCATTCAGAATTACGACACTTTTATCCTGGATGGATGTTTCTTCTGCATGTAACTGGATAGATGTTTCTCCCATTTCCACTGTATGGAACAGGAAAAATCATTCCTCCCTACCCGATGTTCCAAGTAACTGACTTAGGCTGCACATTAACTTTTGCAGCTAAAACTCTGAACTATTTAATGCTTAATAAGGAAGTTTCTTCTTTCATGCATGAATCTGAGGTTTCTGCTTTTAGCCTCCAGAGCTCCAGAAAGAGGCACAGCTTGCTGCTCCTTAATAATTATTTACTTCATTTCACTTGAGGCACTTCTGTGAGGAACACTTCAGTATGAGTTCAGATCTTCAAAGATAATTTACAGGTGAAGCTGAAAGAACACTAAAAGATGGACAACTGCAATATGCCATGACACTCCAAGTAAATGGAATTATATTAGGTAAGGATAATGCCACTTCAGCTCTGAAACAGGAGCTTGCTCTTTGAGAAAGTGTATCTGATCTCCAATACACTAGGGGAAAATCAGGAGCAATGTCAGGACATTGAATGCATTTACATCAGTGACAGGGGAGAAGATGACTGGTTTTACAGAACATACTTAAAAAATAGAAGCGGCCTCTAGGTCTCCTCAGAACCCCAGGATGTAATTCAGGGGGAAAACAAAATACCAAACCAAAACTATGACTCTCACCTGCACCTTCTGTTTTTCCAAAGATTTTGTTTTGGGTGCTAACACATAGTTCATTTTCACACTAAGGTCAGCAAACAGATACCCAAGCATCTTCTCTATTTCCTTGAATTCTCCTTTGTTTTCTCCATACAGAAATACAGGAAAGTCTGTCCTTACAAAGCCTGCTCAAAATCTGTACTTAGGCTGTGACAAAGTATTGCTTTGTATCATGCAAGCTCCAAATTCAGTAAAGCAGTTAAATTTATATTTTGGCTTTTACTACTGAGCTAAAAACTCACCTGTACATATGGGTCTCACTGAAATCAGAAGGATTTAAACACATACTTTTACACAAGAGAGACAGATTTAAGCATTATGTTGAACAGCTCTTTGGAGATGGGACTTAAGCAAGTCAAGGCAAGTAACATTGAATTAATAAATACTGCTCTCTGCTTCTGTGATAGCACAATAATTAAAATGTGGCTGCAGAAGTGGCAAATTATACACTGTACTCCACAAAAAATATAAGTTAACCTAATAGAGGTACTTCAGACATATTCTTGGTTGTACTATGCTCCTGACCCTGTCTTTTGGGATTATTTTGTCTGATATCTTCACCAGGAACAAGTGAGTCCCAATTTCCACATGGAGACTTGCTCCCGTAATTGGGAGAGAACAGATTTTCAAGTTCCGATAAGGTAAAATTAATGTGCCAAAATGCAGGTAACTCACCTGAGGATGAGCCCCCTCAGACTACTGTCATAAATCATCATTACTTCAGTCCCTACTCCAGACACTGGAAGAGGCTGTCGTTTAAGCCATTGTCTGAAACACAATTTTGGTGACTGTAAAATCTTGTCTGATCCACAAGTATAAATCCAAATTATCCACAGTGACTGACAGTTGTATTGTTCTCCAAAGCCTTTATATGTCTCAGAAAAGTTGATGTATGTAGTATTCACCATCAGAAATAATATCTTAAAAAAAAATTAAAATTGCATTTCAGATGGATACAAGTAAATGACTTCCAAATGATTTTAGGAAAGCTCTTTTGCATTTTCCAAAGCAATGAGTTTTAATACCCACATCTCAGGCTTGAAAGCCCAGAAATAGCTCTTTAGCAAGGTAGGGTAGGAAATGGAGATCAAGTAATAGACCCATTTATAACCTAATTCTGTGATGATCATCTCATGATGATCTCCACACACCTGTGTATATATGCACAAATTGTTAAATTAATTGTGTATATACTTTGAGGACATTAAAAATACATACATGAATTATTCATAATAATATTAAAATTGAACCAGTGTATGCATCAAATTAATTGAGTTTCCCATTATACAAATCTCAGTACTTCTTTAAAAAAAGTAGCAAAAAGGAATTACCTTATCCTTTTAATCTTATGATTTAAATTAAAAATATACTGAAATAGACCTTAATCAAAACACAAAAAAGTACCAGTTTAACTGTTAAAATATAAAATACATATATTTTTAAAAAATACCAGTCTCTGCTTTGCTTGTGGTAGTGCCCATCAGACTTATTACTGCAATTCTCTTGCAGTTTGGTTAAATGTCAATGCTCCAATTACTTTAATAGTCAAACTGTGTGCTATTTTCACCACAGAGTCATTCAGGCTTGTCATGTTTGACAAATCCAGTAATTGAGATGAACTCTTGGAGAATACTGACATGTAACCAGTCATTTCCTACTGCAGAACATTGACCTCTGCAGCACAAATCACAGAGGATTTATTCAGCAGCTTGAAAAAACAAACAGGCTTGTTAAGTTTAAGATCATCATTTCATACATCTCCATTCATTTCCTTGTTTATTCACTTTCTGTTCCACTGGGGTGGGAATTAAAACATTAGGGGCACTTTCAATAAGCACAAAAAAAAGGACTACATCAAATATTTTGAAAAACTATTGTGAATTAAAAATGGCCTAGTAGATTATATGAGGCTGAGTGTACTGTCAAACAGCCTCAAAACCTCCCTCAGGGCTCCCTACCCCCAAGCAGCTGCACCCCACCCCAGCTTCAGCTCATTAACAAAAGAAAGTATTACACTAATTACATAAAATATTTATCAACAGTGATCATTTCAGTCATTCCAGTACATTAACACTTGCTAGGGCCTTTTTATTTTTACTGCGCCTCCCCCATGAGGTCATGCAGGCAGTGCGTAACAACGCACTGAAACCTCAGGACTCTTCTGATTCACCCAGGATTCACTGAACCAAGCACAAGCAGCGCAAAACCTACCAAGTGTGTACCCGCTAGGCTGGCAGGTCCTTGGGTGATGCCTCTGAGACAACCATCAGTGTTTGACAGGTCTGAACAGCTACAAGCCTGGCACATTTGTATTGAAAAACAAATATTTTGCAATGACAGCTTGTTGCAAAGGTAAAATGCAACAAAGGTCTGGGGTGAGGATGCAAGCTAGTTCAAATGCAGTTCTGAAGCTTCCCTATGATTTACGTCAACTGGGCACTTGATGCTACTTGACGCAGTTCGTCACACACACACAAACACACACTCACACTTAGATCAGAAGGCATGAACTGAAAACTAAGTTTATTTAAAAGAATTTGACTCCATTCTATAGTATTTCTACAAAGACCAGGGATTGGGGGAGAAGGTTGACACCTCTCCCCATCCCATTGGTCAAGACAACTGTCCATCATCTCCATATCTCTAAGAACAAGAATGAAAACTTTCCTTGAAACTACAAGAAAATTGGCCAGTGTTTACAGACCAGAGCGTGAGGAAGAACCCAAAACATGAAACTGGGAAACAGAAGAGAAGGCTGAAAAAATCAGGGCGACACTACTTTTGTTATGAAAGGCACTACAGACCTTAGTACCAGAATTCAGCCTTTCTTTGGATGAAGTACTGCCATTTAATATAATGAAATTAACCCCCCTGCAAAGCAATATAACCCCAAAAAGAAAGAATTGTGATCAAAAGCAAACAATGGGTAGAAATATAAGAAGAAATAATTGACACATACAATACCAGCTTCCAAGAAATGACCTTTGCAGTTGTCAAAATTAAACATCCCTTGGAATGCTTCTGACTGCCTTCATCAGAGACAGCAGCTGGTCTAGGACACACGTTACCAAACCAAGCTTATAAAGAAACCTTGCTTCATGTCCCCTCTCCCAAAGACTTTTTGCTTGATCTTTGTTGAGTAAAATCATTTATCTACTTTACAAGATGATGGATAGTTCTTCCCTGAAGTCTTTGAAAGAAATGTATTAATTATCACAGGTCACTTAGCTTCTGCAGGGGATAAAGACCTCTTACATACTAAAGACAGCATGTCCATATAATTTTTGATACATTCTAATTCACAAGCAAATGTATGGCAACCACCAAGATGAAAGGACATCAGAAAACTTCTGAGAAGGCAGAACTAACAGCAAAAAAAAAAAAACAAACCCCAAAAACCCCAAAAAAACCCCTTAGTAGGAAAAGAAAATAAAAGCTAGAAATGACTTGTGCAAAATTCTCTTTTCAGGAAAGTGTAAAAAATCCCAATAAAAGAGGAAAGTGAATAACTAAGCAGTTCTACTCTGATTAAATTACTATACATTTATTTCCATACTGTTTCTTTCCAGTATAACTTTATCCATTAGGTGTGCAGTTCCCACCTGAGAGACAGAGACCAGAAATCTACTACGAGGTTACTTGGAGAACCTGGTAGTGTACAAAGCCTTGGAGCTGGGGAGCAACAACAATGCTCCCTCTCAATGCTGAGGTGATGTAACCCACATCAAAAGAAGGCAGTTAACTGTCCCTTCAGCTGGACACTGCAGATTCCAGCCTTTTCCATGGGAATGCACAAGATCTTCACGGAAGGTGGTGGTTAGTTACTCACACATCATGCATTCAAACAGAAATCAGCTGTGGTACAGGGCACAGCTGACTGAAGCAATTCAGTGCATTTGCCTTGAGGAGTCTGACTCAAAGAGCAATAGGAGGACTGGCTCTCAATACCAGTCCTTTCCAGTCTCACAGTCCTCAGTATCTCCACTGGTCACGCACACTGTGTCCATCTTTACCCAGGAGTGCATTTGCCGAGATCATGAATTAACTTTCTGTCTCTTTGCGTGACACAAATCCAGTTGTGCCTTGTAACAAGGAACAATCAGCACCGGGGGGTCACAGGGAAGACCAGGTACTCTCCCAAGGTACTGCAAGCTGGATAGCAGTGCTCCCTGAAGGCACCACAGTCTCTTGCACCATCTGCATGTGACTGCAGCTGCTGAAGGGGTTTCCCTAAGCGTCAAAGCACTACAGAGTCCTGATCCACAGAGCATCTGTAGGCACCACCACAGTGCAGAGAGGACAACTCCTTGAGTTTAGCTACGAGCACTTATGGATAATGTGCATTAGGAGGCAGGAGGGTTGCTACCTCTCCAAATAGCCACAAAACCTGAAGAACACCACATGTGCAACACAGTGGTCAGTGCTCTGCCCTCCTCTCCACCATACAAAAGCTCCCCGCTCACCTTGCCAGCTAAGGGAAAACAAGTCATGTCACATCTGCCAATGCATGCTGGGTATTTATGTACTTTTAGATTTATTTACCTTCTTCTTCCCCATCCACCTGCCAGTACATGACCATATTATATAACAACTCCAGACAAACTCATACCCCATGCACGAGAGCAGATGCAGCTTTTCCTTCCAGGGACACCAGCCTAGCTACTCATGCTCCATGGCTTCACCACCTCCAGTGACAGTGGGGCTCTGGCAGAAATCATTTGCCTTTCTGTCAATGTGGAGAAAAGCAACACGCCGACTGAGCACACCAAAGATTGGAAGTCTGCATTAGGTTGCAGGCAGAGCTTGAGATGTTGGTTATTGTATATGAAGTTATAAACAGGCATCAGACAGCTGCTCAGCTCAGCTTTGGGAAATGGGGGAAAAGGTATATTCTCCTGTCACAAGATGCAGTAAATCCAAATCTCATTCCCCTCCCTTCTCCAGTGACTTCAAGCCTGGTCTCATGCATTCAGGTGACTGTCCCTCTTTCTGTTCCTTTTTGCCATAGCTACAGAGTAGATTCTCACTGTTGTACAAAAAAACCCCAGGATTGCAAATCTCACACTTTTCATGTTGGCAACAAACTGTATACTACAACAGGGAGCAAATTTTCTAAACAAACTGGAACATGATGACCTTCAGGGTATGATTAAGGAAATCTGATCCTTCTGACAGTGGGGCTGCCCTGGATGTCCTTTTGAGGGGCCTTGCAGCTCTCTTTCCTATGACTCTGCTTGCAAAGCCCCATTTATTAGACAGCATTTGTGGCAAAAATAGAGCTTGCATTCCTAGGTATTATACTCAGTATTACTGGACTGTTAATTTGTTATTTACACAAGGTTATCTGTCTCATCTGGTCACTAACACACAATTCAGGATTATTTTCCCAGACTATTTAAAATTTTATTCACAGGTAAACAAGGCCAAAATGGAACACTTATTCGCTGCTGACTAATGAATGAAGAAGTATCTGAGACACGCTTTCCAACATTTCACTTACATTGCCATACAAAGCAAACTACTGTACAGGAGATGGTTACTAATGATTATATAAAAAAACATGCTATGGAAATCTCCAGACTTACATGAGGTTTTTTTTCTTCTACATAAACATCCGCTGCCTCATGAAATTTATCTTTTCTTTTAAAAATCAGTATTTCTCAAGGAAAATTTTAAGGCCTCAGAGATGGTCAAAGCCAGTTTTGCTGACTGATTCAAAATCAGCCATATCTCTTCTGACAGGCTGAAAAGAGATCATAACATCCTGTCTGGGTTTTTTTGTAAGGTTTTTTTGAGGCCACATCTTTTTCAAAGTCCCAGTGAGTCAGATGTTTGAACACCTAGCCTGAAAAAAAGACTTTGCTCTTGCAAAGAGAGGCAGCAGTGAGGGAGGAATAAAAGGGCAGAAAGAAACCACTATTTAGTATTTAAAATTAGGAAGGCAGGCGACTCAGAGGAGCAAAAATGCCCAGGAATTAATTAGGAGGACTGTGGCTTATGCCTTGCAAAGGTGTTACTTTGCAGGGTGGCCTGCACGACAGGCAGGTAGGTTTCTTGAATTTCAGGATGGAAGGAGAAGAAAACATTACTTGCAATACATGTTTAGGGATATATTTTTAACATATAACTCTTTGGGAACAAACACAGGACAGACATCTTGCTGTTTGGTAGAAGAACAAAGACTCTGTTAGGAGTATTTGCCTGAAGCTGTAACAAATTAAGGAAGTATCAACAGCCTTACATGAATAATTAGATCAACAAGGGACAGGGAAAGGCAAGTTTATTTACAGACAACAAAACAAATGCACGTTGTACACTATTGATCATATTCAAATGTTTAACTACACTCTATTTAAAGTGTAATTTTTTTCCCAGTTACAAAATTAACAAACTCTCCTTTTCTTGAAAAAAAGGGTGGATTTTTTGACTATTTTAGATTAAATCATGGGAGGTTTTTTGATTCAGAGATTGTTCACTCCATGCTGGCTTATAAAAAAAAAATTAAAAATACCCTAACAGATTCTAAGTGGAATGGTTACATCTATGAAGAATGTATTAAATTGGTGTTTATAGTACCTAATAAAGGACTTATTAACACATCCAGAATGGAGGTGCAAAGGGCCTAATGTCCCATGAACAATAATATATTCCTTTAAAATCACAGTAACCATTTCAGTCTCAGAAAGAATTAGTTTTGATTATGTTCTGAATACATTTGCCCATGCTAATGCAAGTGATCTTTAATATTCCTTTTACATTTACATTGCCAACAACTGTACTAAGTTCTTTACAGAACAGATGAAATCCTTGCCTTGACAGGCTGATGGTCTTCAGAGGGAAGAGTGAGAGTGCAAAGACAGCAGGAACACTGCACACACATTACTGAACACATCTGCATGCAATGCAATTACCAGAGTGTGTTTTCCTGAAGTGCTGCTCGCAGCCTCACATGGAGGAAGGTCTGGTTCACACCAGGCTGCAGCCCACAAGTTAAAGGTAAAAGGGAAGATCCTTTAGGGCTGGTCCTAATATGATACAACGGGCTACATAAGTGTCTCCTCCCAGGAGCATGGAAAACTGAGATGAAACACTTCCATTTATCCATAATGTTGCTTTCACAAACTTGAGGATGTATAGGATAATAAAGAACATAAAGTAGTCAGGGCTTTTGGTGATACTAAATGAGATGTTTTAATCATATTTGCTTTATGTGGCTCTGGTAGCTTTGATGCTTTTGGCAAAATCTTGTTTGAGTTGCTAAAGCATAATATCAAAGCCCAGACTGAGATTTTTCATTTATTCTGAGAATTTATACCATTTGGGCCATTCTAAGACAATACATTCTATGGCACTTTTTATTTTTTAGCTATAAAATTTGTGATTATTATACAGAATTTTTAACACATAGACATGCATAGACAATTGTAATGCACAGTCTATTTTTATAAGTATACTTGTATATAATTTATTTAGTATGTAATATAGTTAATGTACATTTATACAGTATGCTGTACTTTGCTCTTTTTCCTCAGTACATTGCAAACCTCATTGGACTGGCTAAACAACAAGAAACAATAGAAGATGTTATTTATCTTTATGCGTCTTCGGCTGCTACATAAGTACATTTTTCCCCTTTTACATCAATTTAGTTAAAGCGAGAGTGCCACACAATTCTAAAAGTGGAAAACCTGAACAGTGAACTGTATAAATAGGTGTACTCTACCATGACAATCTAACACCTAACCTCAATATCATAAAAGCATTTTACAGATTTGATCTGCATATTCATATGTTCCCCTTTCAATCTGGAGGTGTGGAGTAGCTTTTGAAAATACACTGTTAATTGTTCTCAAATATCTGTTGAATAACTCTTGAAAAAATATGAAATCAAAAGAATATCTTTAATGGATGGTTTCTTCTTTATATCTCCCTCCAATACATGTTCATAAGTGTATATTACTAATACGTCAACCACTAAAAACTAGTAGGAAACTTCGAATTAGTTTGAGTAGAAACTGAATTTTATTCCTAAAGGCACAAACTTTCAGATACTGCCTACACTGAAAATGAAGCTAACATAAAAGTTTCCAAATGAGAAGGAAAAAAGAAACAATTCTTCACACAATAAAAATAAATAATAAGGTGCAAAAACATACACACACACCCACACAGATAGAGGAAGCTTGTCCATAGTAAGAAATTATTTAGACTTATGTTTCTGGTTGGTTTTCATCCCACCAGAACCCTATCAACAAAATTATAACCATGTATTACAGACTGCCTTCTTACTGTTAACACACACTTAATCCTGCCAAGGCCAGTTCTACAGCAAACATTATCAGTGTGCAAACCACAAATGAACAAAATTACCATCTGCACAGTGAAGAACAGAATTGCAAACATAATTATATCTCTTACATGTAGTAAGTACACAGTTGTTTAAAATTTGGACTTACAACCTGTTTTTCAAATAATGGCTTCAGTCTGCTTCCAAGTCACCAAGCTAATGGCTGTAATAAGTAGCTATACCTCTTAATCAGAGAATGTCACAATAAGCATAGTGCATCTATCTATCTAAGCTTTTTTGGCCATGTTATTATGGTTTATGAGCAGTTTTATCACCCATATGTTATGCTGTCATGTTCTTCTAAAAGCTGGTTATTAGGATTAAATGGAGAAAGTGAAATATGAATGCCTGTATAAATTGCAGAGATGAATGCTGCAAAAAAGCAAGGTGTCCTAGGTCAGAGGAAGACATGTCATATGTTGCAAGGCATGCCACTTATTTCAGCAGGAAACCCACACAATTTTCTTGGACTCTGTCAGGCTTTCTGACTCCGTGACACAGTTTGGCTTCACATGGAAAACAACAGCTGATCCTAATTTGTTTCTACCCTAACACGTACCATGGCCCAAAACACTAGAATCAATCCTTCTTCTCACCTATTTTAAAGCTAGATGCTGTAATGACTCTCCTATTCATCACATTAATACCACTATGCCTCATGAAAAATTATTGATATCCCTTCCTGACCTTAACAATACACCAAAATTCAGAGGATTACTTTCATTAGAACAAAAAGCTCACAATGAAAT
This sequence comes from Donacobius atricapilla, assembly GCA_013397315.1. Taxonomy (NCBI): domain Eukaryota; kingdom Metazoa; phylum Chordata; class Aves; order Passeriformes; family Mimidae; genus Donacobius; species Donacobius atricapilla. The sequence goes on from WBMY01018589.1 coordinate 1,278,953, forward strand.
CAGACGTCCTTAGATGCAGCCACCTTCACATTTGGTACAAAATACAAGAGATGCACAATGGGGTATAACTAGAACACAAAAGAAAACCCCCAAAACCCCAAACCCACAAAGAACCTTGGATGTGCAACCAACAATGAATTATGACTTGCCTAACAAACCAATAGTGTAAGGCTGTTTGGGGTGATGGAGGGACAGTTCTCATTCTGTGACATTTTAGCAGAAGAAAACAAGAAGAATTACTGCGCTCTGCCCAGCACTAAGGAGGCCACATTTGATGTTTTGGTGCATTGCACTTGCAGGAAGTGTGGAGAAACTGAAAAGAATGTATAAGACAGCAACATATTCAAGTGAGTTCCTGAAGGTCTGATCAGGAAGGAGAAAGGTGAGGTTTCCTTGTCTTAGTAAAAGATGAGAGCTTTCTGAGAGAAGGTTTTATAAATGAGAACAGTGCTGGTTTTCTCAATATCTGGACAAAAAAGTCACTGATTTAACTTGTAATCAAAAAAACAAAAAAAACCAAGAAAAAGGAAAACAGAGAAAAAAAGTAATAATGTTGTAATTCTGATTAATAAGAGAGCAGACCTTCCAACTAAAAGGATCACAAAGCAGAGAAATAGACTACTGCATGCATTCCGTTTCACTGCAGATTTTTAAGGAAGAAATTCTGTAAGACATAAGGTAGCCATAAATAATTCATCCTAGCAGAACTAGATGACCTTTAGAGATCCCTTCAAGCAGAAACAATGAGAGAACCATGGTGTTCCACAAGGCAGATGGGAAGAGATGAGCCCCTCTTCTACTGTAGCATGGCTTTTCAACCCAGCTGAAGAAGAAAAGCTGGTAGGACTTGGTGCTCCCATCCAAGGGCCTGGGGGAGTCACTCTCACAACTCCTCTACCCTCCAGTCTTGTATTTCTGAGACTGACAAGATAGGACTGCATAACAGAGCAGAGGCTGAATGACAGAATATCCCTTTTCCTGCATGCAGCAAGAGTCAAACAACCTAATTTCTTCAGAAGTCCCTCTGTCAGCACATCATCCAAAAGCCGTCTGCTGTTTCCTAGAGCTGTCTTACTGTAGCCCCCCCGATCCTCCCTGCTGCCTTTGCTGTGACCTCTGCCATGGCCTCCAAGCCTTCTCAAATCTTTGCATAGACAACAGCTCCCTTTGGACTGTGGGCAGCAGTCTCCAGCTCTTGTAGGAACCAGGCTACATAGAGGAGCTAAATGACCTGAATGCCTATCCTGACAGCAAGACTGAGATCTACCCATGGTACACTATGGTGTATTTATCAGTAAAACACAAGTTAAGGCACTTCTGTGACATCTTCTGCTCCATCACTAGAATGGCAGTGTCATAATTGGAAGTTCACAGACTTCTCCAGGGTGAACTCTACTCTGTTCCCAAGTTTTACTATCCTTCCTTTCGGACATACACATCTTCAAATGTCTCTTCTGCTACTGTAGGAGGAAAGAGTCCTTCAAACAAACATAAAGGCTATAAATTGAGAAGAGCCTTTTTTTTTTTTTTTTCGTAGCTGCCTCTCAGATTCTGGAAAAGGCCTTTAGCCAAAACTGTCCATGTCCAATTCCTAGGAGTTTTAATTCTGTACATGATGGGCAGCCCTGTACCAGAGGCAATGCAGCAATGTGTACACAAACAGCATCCATACCAGTCCTTTGGTGACCTTATGCGCTGAATGAGCCCACAGCTGGCTGCTGAAGTAAATGGGATGCCAGTTGATGATGCACAGCACCGACGCTGTGTGCTTGCAGTGCTGCACCTATTAATGAGGTAGGCTGCTGTGCTCTGCAGTAGCTGAAGTTTCTATGGAGCTTTTATCTTCAGCTTCAGTGAGTTACAATAATCCAGCCTGGTTGTGCAGAACGTGTTCATCACTACCGCTAGATCCATGCCAAAGAAAGGGAAACACAGTTTCTTGAACAGTCAGAAGCAGAATAATTAATTTCTGACTATTTCTGGCATGTTGGTATTGAAGTACCAGCTAGAATAGAATGTTGCACAGAACTCTTAACACTTTGAAAAAGGAAGGTCAAATGCTTTCCCAGAGAAAAGGGGTCAGTGCCTCTTCTACTTCGATCAAATCACTCACACAAGATCCATTGCTATGCTGTGGCTTGGATACACCTCAAGCCAGCCACTCTTGCTGAGTAATTTAACAGGATATTGTGATCTACATGTCAAAACCAGTAGGAAGATCAAGTATGGATGTTAATATGATTTAAAAGGTACTTTGCAGTAGCAACAGCTAGAGACACAATTAGGTCCCTGTCTCTGCTAGTCAAGGAAATATAATGGAAGATTAGTATAAGTAATTACATTACACTGGTCAAAATAAAAGAGCTAAGCACTGCATTTTCTTTCATGCCTGTACTCATTTGCCTGCTGGAAATGGCAGTTCCTTAATGCCCTAGCTGTGATAATACACTGTGGAAGCTCTATTGTAGGTGTACCTTTACTATTCTGTTCACTTCTTATGAAACAAAACCAAATAATGGTAACACAAAATGGAACTTTGCAACATATGCTGGAATAAACCTTTCTCTGATACACAACAGCCAAACATTATGATGGAGACACATGAGAGGATGGGCAATCTTCAGCACCCTGCTGGTAGCTAAGTATCACTTTGTAGTGATGTGATAGCCTGAAATGTTCAATATAAACCATCTTGGCCGTGTGGAAAAAAAATCTCATCCCTGAAAATTAATTCTTAAAAATCCAGCCCCCACATTTTTCCAGTTTCCAGTGTTCCTCTGAAACAGACTGCCTTGTTAGTGTGTACTAAAGCAAAGACAGGTTTAGCATCAGCCAGAGGTAGCTGCGGGCTATTCATCCCAACTGGAGGGGAGGGAGGGAAGGACAGGCTTTTCCCAATGACAGAATCTAGAATACGGGCTGCGGGGGGGCATATGCTCACATTATTAACAACAAAACCGGACGGCCAGGTTGCTTTCCTCTCTGATGTAAGGCAGTGAAAAAGAGTTTTACATAAAGCAGGACAAACATCTGAGCATCCATGGAGACCCCAAAACCGGCAGAACTTTCTGCAACAAATAATACCCTGTACTGCAGCAACCTTGAGTCAGTGTATGTAACTGATGCACACATGGTACTCATACAGCCAGACGTGGTCAGAGCACGAGAACTTTTATCCTGAGCAATGTGCCAAAGGGTGCCTCAGCCTTACTCATTCAAGCCTTTTTGGGATGAAATTGCCTCACAACGCAATTTGCATTCAGAGAGGATACAGGACCTTTTGATTTCTCCCCCTACTGTGGCCTCCTGCTTTCTGTTACCAGCCGTAATTGCAGTGCTGGTATGAAGCCACAAGCAGGCTGGCAGGGTAATGCCCTGCACAAGATGGCTGGACAAAGGTGAGCCAATAACAGCATCCATACCATTCCCATTCCAGTGAAGCAGCAACCGTGACTTGCAGCCATCTCAGGCACAGCCATCAACACAGAAGTCCCCCAGGAGCAGTTCACATTTTAGAGATCCCAGGCATGTCAGGAGAGCACACACCTTTTTCTATACCCTTTGGGGCTACAACACACAGCAGGGGGATGCAAACCTCATTCCTAAGAATATCCTCCCCATTAAGGCTTATAACTGAGCTCAGCATAATCTAGTTCTACTGGTGATGGTCCACTGGGCATCACTTTTTTAAATGCTGCCAAAGATTAAGAGTTCAGGTTGCTTCCTCAGCCCATGAATTTCATGTACTATTACCAAGCAGTACTCAGTAAATCTTCAGCTGCTGCTATAAAATGAAATAAAATGACCAATAAGTACTATTTTAAACCACACAACATCTTACTCATTATGCAAGATATGCTTCTGTCATTCTCTGAGGGAAAAATGCCTAATTACTTACATTATATCTCACTGGAAATACAGCAGATAAAACAAGAAAGGCTATTGAAGGATGCAAATAATGGCAACATGTGGTACAGGGGCTGACCTTAAGAGAGAGAGGTATTTATCTTGAAGATATGCAAATTATAACATGAGTTTTGAGAAAAACACTGCCAGTTAAGAAAAATGTCTGTCTCACATCAAGGAAGACACATTTACCTAAATAATATTTGCTTAAACTTAACCCATACTGTTCTGCCTGTGTGTATAGGGGTGGAGAACAGTGGCATACAAGATGGATTAAATCCTGACTTCTCCCACCACGATGTACTTTCTTCTGCTCTTTGGGACTATAGCTCAGTGCAACTCAGAAAGGTATTTTTCTCAAAACTTTTGGCTGTCATGTATGTCTGAACATATGGTCAGTTTGACAAAATCTTTAGCAGCCTTATGGCTTAATACATGTATACACATATATGCTGGTTTTACCTTAACATGCAATGATATAAACCTGTATCTTTTTTCCTTTAGGCTGATTCCCTGTCACTTGCACACATTTACATGAAGAGGTACATATAAAGAAAAAATAATAGTAATAAGTAGTGACATTACATTTCTGCAAACACAATGGTCAGCCATTTCTGAGGAAACCTCTGTGTCCACCTCCACACAAGACCTGTGAACGTCCAGAGCTGCTGCTACTTACTAGCAGTTTATAAAGCTGCATACCCATAAATGTGCTGGATATACTTGGTTATCTATCAGATGTACATAAAGGTAGTGGTGTGGCACACATTAGAATTCATTATTGCACTTTTTGTCGTGTTGTTTCTTTCTTCCCCCAGAGGTATATTCCGGCCAAATCAATGGCCTCCAGAAGGGGTAGACGATGTTGTGCACAGCTTGGAAGTCCATTCATGAGGAAAAGTAACATGAAAGATGTATTAGATAGCTGTACCTTCTGGGGCCACAGTTGTCCTTTTTGGGGAGAGGCACCTGTTACATGAAAAGTATTTACCAGATTTGACAAAATGGGGTGTAAGTGGACATGAAGCCTTAAAAATCTATACAAAACTGAAAGAGCAAATGCTTAAAGGGCACCACAGCCATCATTCCTACACAAGTAGTACAGTACTGGGAAGAACATTGATGCACCAAGATTAGTGTGAAAGGTTCCTAGCAATGACTACCTGCTAAATACAATGTAATTAGAGAACACTTCCCTATGAATTAAATGCAAATACTTTGATATGTGACTGAGCACATTACATTACATAGTATTAGCATATTAAGTACAATTTAATCCTTGTTCTCAAGCATCTGAATTTTTACCTAAAATGGCAGCCAGGCATAATACAGTATTTCCACACTGGGGGCAGGAGGGGGACGGGAAAACTTGGTGAGGCATGAAAAATTGGATTTCAGCAAGGCAACGGAAAGGACATTGTTGGGCAATTACAGCGCTCCAGTGTTTGCCATCCGCAAAGGCTGCAGTCATCTGCAGCGACAGCGTGGTGCACGGCTCCCCCAAGGCACGGCACTCCAGTTAAATCAATTTGTCAGGAGCAGGGCTGCTGCCTCCCTACTGCAGAGGAGGCCCACTGGAGCGGGGGACAGCTGGGGTGCACAGCTGTCTCTCCACAGCAGATCAATTAGAACATCAAAATTCATCTGCTAATTAGCAAGCATGTACAGCAGGGAAAGAAACCTCCCTTAAATGAATCATTTCCATGTATTAATGAATTCAGTGACATCCCACATTTAGAACCCAGTCCAACAAGAAGAGACAGCCACAAGAAGCACCAGCTAGCACAACACAACAATTTAATTATTGCAAAAGGTGTTCCTACTGCTGAAGTGAAAATAAAACTCCCTACAGCTGAAAATTTCCACTTCCAATGTTAGCAAAAGAAGACCCACATCTAGTAGAGCTACTAATGTCTGATCCCATTGTAAACACTGACCACCATTAAGACTGCACAGAGAATAGAAGTGGAACCAGGAAGAATACAAATCACAGTCAGCCTGACATGCTGTTTGCTTTGGAACATGCTGAAAGTCCCCTGACTTCTGTGATTGAGAACTGGGCCTCAGGTTAGCAGTTTTTATCCTTGTTTTTATTTATTTTTATATTCAACCTTTGCGTTGTTATTAGAACAACACTTACTGTTTATTCATATGTTGCAATGTTGCTGAGGGTGTTTTTACAAGAGAACTTGGCCAGTCAGCTGCTGTTCCAATGCCATTTCAAGGCTTAGCAGACCAAGGTCACTTTTTTTTCTTTCCTGACAGTTTCAGCTTTTTTGGCACAGACAAGAAAACACAATCCAACAATAACATACTACATTTTTCATCAGGGCTCAGAGCATAGCTGTTAATTCTTGCCCACACAGCTCCCCAAGCTAGGAGAAGCCGGTACATTGACTAATACACAGAGAATTAATTTCTTCAGTTGGGAAGAACCCCACTAACCTCCTCTGTTACTTCCAGTGCCTTGCCCATCACAGCCTAATTGCAATGGACTTGAGCGGCTCTTCTTTGGATACAAAGCACAAACCCTTTGTCCTTGAAAGTTTTTCTGAAGATGTTTGTAAAATGCATATGTTGCTGGAAGTGCTTGAGGAAAAGAGAACAACGGCGTGGAAAGCACTAAGACAAAATGACCTCCCAGAAACAGCAGCATAGTAAAGGAAACTCCAAATCTGGCACCTGCAATAACTCTCCTGCTCATCTAAGCAGCTGAGTCACTAAATTAAATACATTTTCCCAGGGAATTTCTTTTTAAAGGCTCTGTTTTCCTACAACTGTATGTTGTACATGTAGGAACCCACAACTGCAGATTTGATTTTCAGACCATTTGGCATCAGATAATCAACTACAAATCATTATTTTGAAATAGATTGCTGTAACCCACAGCTCGTTGAAACCACAACACAGAATTCCTACTCAGAAACTATATTCTTTAACCTGACAAACAGGTGCTAACTGCATACCTTGTTCTCAGATCTCCAGTTTCTTAACAAGATTTTCCCCCTTTTATTCTTTTAAGGAAGCTAATTAAAACCAAAACTGCGTTAGATGGCTGAAAATGGAGCCACACAAGAATGTCGGTAGGTGAGGAGCTGAACTCTCCAAGGGAAGGCTATGAAATGTTATTGCCAGCTCTGCTGCAGTAAGACAAACTGCCACAGAGAGCCACGTCCATTCTCAGCTATTGAGGGAGGTCAGCTGAAAATAAGTCACAGAGGAAGTCAACCAAGATAGTGAAATGCCTCTACTTGCCTTGTAATAACGAAGAGTGTCTATGAAAAATGTTTAATAATATGAGGAAACTTTATCACCAGCCTCACTCCTTTTCAAATCCTGCTCTGGGCTTTCATCTTGCACAATTTTCATTACACCCAATGATGCTAATGCGTGAGCTGGAAGAGTGTGACCCACCAAGTATTACAGCTTTAATCTGCCATTTAGTATCAAATTTCTTTCTTAAGTGAGGATTACTGAATACGTGAATCACGGAGCTATAATATATACTCCATTAAAGGCAGTCCAGAGAATGTGACATTCTTCTTATCATATTACCTCAGTTACTGGCAGAATAATATAATTATGATTCACATTGGAGTGGCCTACAGAATGGATTTAATCAAATTTTAATATAAAATATGGCCACTTAGAGCATATTCTGTTCTGTAGCTTGTTCAGTCAAGATGCTGGGTAGGGAGGGGAATTGCAGTTATCATTCCCAGCAACAGGACAACAATTGCTTTTAAGTCAAATACGGTATCAGGATGTTTAAGCACACATTAGAGGATGCATTGGTGTCACTGCTACTGTGCTGTACTCTGTATAACTCAGCATGGATGAGTGCTGCGTCACTTTCAGTCCCTTAAGCTTATAATACAAAGACCTGAAAGAAATTGGTATCTGAGTGTGTATAGCAAGGAATAAGTAATTCATTCACTCAGAAAAACTCTGAAGCTTTCTACATTCATGCAGATCAAGTGGCTGTCTTCTATTCTGAAGGACATCAGTGCAAATTCAGAGCATAGTCATCAAAAGCACACCAGTTCTGACTGAGTTGTTTTCTCCTGATTTGATTATAAACAGATGACTTAGAAGTTCAGTGTGTTCCATTGATTAGATCTTGAATAACTCCAAATGCAAGGAAATACTGTGATAAGTGTGCAAAATTCTCACATTATGGATAGTTTTTCAGAGACTCTGCTTGGGAACTATGGTTCCAAGTGTTCAGATATAAAACTAAATTCAGAAAAAACACAAAGTATACAAGAGAGGAGAGGTACTAGAAACAAAAGGCATTTTGCATGTGTTTAGGCTCATTCTGCATATCTTCTGCAGCACAGAAACTCAGGTTTGCTGTTCTTCAATTTTAAGGCTCTAGCAAGGCACTCACACTCTGGTAGCAGGAAGAGCTGTGCCAAGCCAAAAATTCAGTGCCAGCTACCTTTTAGTTTACTGCATCTAAGGGTCCACCCGTACACTTTACAACTATTCACATTTTATCCATTTGACTGGATAGTTGTTTATGAGTTTTTCTTCTTGAAGGTCGATTAAGCCTATGAACTCTCTGAATATCATTAATGAGTTTTGCTGTTGTTTTATTTTGTTGGAGTTTGGCTTTTGGGGTTTTTTGTTTGTTGCATTTTTTAAAAACCCCAGTCCATCTGCTAGTCTCCTAGGGCTTTCACTACAACTCTTACTGCCTCAGAGCATCTGCTTCCTTTATTCTTTCCTTACAATAGATCCAATTGCTCTTTTCCTTTTGCTCTCTTCTGTTAACTTCTTGTTGGTTTCTATCTGCTATGTCTGATCATCTTTGCTCATTCATAGAATTAGCACACAGTTTGGTTAAAAGACACCTTAAAGACCATGTAGTTTCAATCCCCCTTCCATGGGCAGGGACACCTTCCATGAACTAGAACAGAACTAGAACAGGTTTCTCAAAGTGCTAGCCAGCCTGGGATGCAGCATCCACAACTTCTCTGGGTAATCTGTTCCAGTGCATCACCACCCTCACTGTAAAGAATTTTTCCTTAGATTTAATCTAAACCTACCCTACAGTTTAAGGCCATTACCCCTTGTCCTATCACTACAGACCCTTGTGAGGAGTCCTTCTCCAGCTCACTCGTAGTCCCTTTAGGTACTGGAAGGCCTAAGTCTCCCCAGAGCCTTCTCTTTCCCAGCCTTCTCCATCTTCTAATCTCAGCCAAAACAGAGCATCAACCCCTCCTCTCTGTCATTAGAAGTCTCACTGATTTTCAGGTTGTGAACCCTGATGTCTTTTTGCCTATTAGAAATTTGCTCTTGTATTCCTTTGCCCCCGTGCGTGTGGCTGAAGATCATCCCTCTTGTTCACTTTTTTCACTCTGAATTCACTTGTGCTTCTGCCTCATTACAAAGTATGGGAACTGTCCAGATAACCCACTTCCCACAAGCATTTTTACAAATACTGTTTCCAACCCTCCATTTCCATTTTTCAACCTCTTGCAGTCTGGCTTCTTTTTCTTGTAGAAATTCCTGTCTTCAGTGCAGGCTTTACTATCTTCTTTTTGGTGAGGTTTTTTTGGTGTTGTCTTTTTGCTAGTTTTTACAACTCTCAGTACACTCAGGATTTCTAGAATTGTTATCTTCTTGTGGTTATATACCCTTCTTCAGATCTTTCACATTTCACTCCCTACCCCTGCCTAAGGAGTGAAAGAGTCAGGCAGGTGAACAGGAAGGGACAGATTCAGCCACACCAAGCACATGGGACACAAAGTCCTGTATCCCACCTAGAGGAGGAAAACATGGAAGAGAAAAAAACAGAAACGCAAAGATAAGAAAGATATGGAAATAAGGAAAAGGACAAAGAATCCAAGAAATTCAAGCACAGTTAGGAGACAAGAATAAGGGAACAAAGTGCGTGCAGTAAAGGCTGAAACAGAAAAAGGAAAAAAAAATAGTGGGTTAAGTATTTGAAACTTAAAGAGATAATTAAGAACCACTAAAACTAGGTAGGTAAGCTCAGTTACAATTTTAGGAAAAGAAATTTTCCTAGTACAATGAAATGTATCAATGAAAATCACCTTGTCTTAGTCGGAGGTATATAAAATTCAAAATTTTTCCTGAAGTTCTTACTAATTTTTATCTTTTTCTTGAAAACAGGGAAGGAACGAGTTTGGTTTGATCCGCTATTCCAAGTCAGTGGTGCAGCTGTACAACCATGGCAACAAAAAGCTGATTTCCTTCTGCCAGGATCTCATATGGGAGCTGCAAAGGCAGTGCAGTACTGGGACCATGATCGGCACCAAGAGAAGCACTGTGGTTTTAGAGCTCTGTTATAGCATAGCTACTTCTTGTGTTTGTTACCATGCATGCCAGTCACAGTAGGCCTCACTTGATTTAGGATTATTTTCCAAGGAATTTACACTTGTAACAGGTTTTTAAATCTATCAGTACCATACATAAAAAATAATTTTTTTCTCCTCAGAGCTAGACAAATAGCTAAGTAAAACCTGTTTTGTTTACAAACATGTGTCTTACCTCAAAACAGTAGTTTTATTTTTCCCAGGTTATTAAAAACAAACAAGAAATCCACTATACTTTAACTGAAGAGTGGCTTCAAAGACCAACTCAAAAGTACTATAGATAACTTCAAACAAAATATAACCTATTGAAATGATGTCTACATAAATTATATTTTATTAAAATTATGCTCAATTGTTAATATATAAACATAAAATTTATAATGAAGACAGATGTTAATATATAAACATACCATTTATAATGAAAACAGATCATTAAATACTGTGATTTTTTTCAGAAATACTTCAACAAACAACACAAGTGTGTTATACAAAATTAAAATATTAGATAGGTCATTTTCAAAGTTAATGTAGAATATCTCAATCTCAAGATCATTCTTTTCTCAGGTAGAAGACTGAGTTTTTGTTTTGCTTCCTAATTTACATGTATACAGTACATGTATAACTACAGTATAACTATGGTACTTCCGTCAGTCCCAGAAATATGCCCTTTCTGTACTACCTTTCCATTTATCAAGGCCAAAAATCAAACCTATCATAAATTATCACAATAAAGCCATTGAATATATCAGAGGCTGAGTAAAGAAAGATGCTGAAGTAATCCGTCTTGCCAAGTGGAATGACAGAAAAGGAGCAGTGCAGGGGGCAATGCTATGTATGGAAGAAAAATCAATGGAAGGGTCTCTGTTTCCCTGACTGCTTGGTATATTTTCCTGCCCAATTCTCTCTAGTAGGTTAATACTGTGCTGTCAAAACCATGATAGCCTTGATGATTGTATTGACAAGAAATCATGATCTACAGCAGATCCGCTTTTACGGAATGGCTGGATAAGCCCTTCCATTAACGATACTAATCTGATAAAGTATTCCTAAAGGATGACCCTGCATCTGGTCAGAGTGAACTGTTCTGTTTAGTATGTATATGCTGTGTTTTTCATCCAGGATCAAGATGTCACTGCTAAGAATTTATACACTAGGTTTGGAAAATTGGTTATAATTTCTCTCTACATCTGCCGCAGCTTTAGAAAACAGAGAGCTAGTTCTTTGTTCCTGTCATTAAATCAGATTATTCTCATGCATTGCTAAAGGTTTCCATGACCCAAAAACAAACAAGGGACTAACATGTAAAGACACATGAGCAATTAATTTATATATTCACTTTTTGCTCCTGGTGTAAAGGAGTTATCTATTAAAATGTGTCCCGATAATCAGATTTCTAGGTAAAACGTATTATGAAATTAAAGGTAAAACAGCCATTTGACAGATAAGTTGCATAAAACCATAGTGCTCTGAGCCCTAATCTCTTCATGTAGCTATAAAATATTAAAAGTACACACTGTTTACAGGAAGTTAACAGATAGCAGTGATAAATCTCCTCTCAGAAAAACAACAACAACAATTTGTTCTGTGAGATTTATTGAAATGAGAGAAATCTTAGGAGGTGCAAAATCCACAAAATTTACTTGCCAAGAGATTCCCCATGCTCTTCTCCATTAAAAGAATGTCATCCGTGCCAAAGTGAGGATAAAAACGGTTTTCCTTCAGTCCTGTAATGGGTTTACCACCAGCTAAAGCTTTTACAGCAGTTGTCTTCAGTTAGTAAAAATCTCCCTACTGGCAGCACAGATAACAGAACTTGCTTGGCTTTTTTCTCTTGCAGGATAACATTGCAAAAAGCGAGCAAAACATCACCAATTTGTATCAGCATTATTTTATACCTATCTTGTGGAGTCAGTCCAAAATCTGTTATAGTCTGGCCTTCAACAAGAAATTGGAACTGAAGTCATACTGTTTTGATCCTTCCCACTTCAGCATTTGCTTCATAGAAGTATCTCTGCAGACTGCGGCTGACTTTAAATTTAAAGCAAAATTTAGGGCTCTCGCAATGTGGCCCAGAAGACAGATTTTTTGCTTCAATATTGCAAAGTTTACAGCAGAAAAACAAGGACATGTCTCTCTATAGGCTAACACAGGAATTAAAGCTGCAAACTGTTCAAAGGATTTATCCCATTTCAACTTAGTGGCTTGTCTCCTGTCATTTCTTTATTTTTCCTCTAGATCAAACATCACTTACTACTTTATTAGGTAGAACCAGTAAGATACTCTTAAAAAGCCAAGTTACAGAAAAGCAAGCAGAATTCTTAAACCCCCATGCCTAAGCAAATCCCCAGTTAAAAGCTTCTCCTGTTTAATGAGGATGTTGAATACTGAGGGACAGTTTCTTCCCAGCAAGGGCCTTGGAAAGTCAAAAGCTTGCCCCATCCATGGATTTCTTATTTTTGAGATGCAGCTGTGACGCGTAATGCACTTACAAAAGAATATTTATGCCCAAAACTTCCATTGCTTTGGTATTAAGAACTTGAGCTGCATGAACTGGGAAGAAAACAGGCTTTTAGAGTATCAGTGATTTTCAAACACGTTTTATGTTGGCCCTTGCAGAGTTCGGGAGCCTAAATGACCTATACTCAGCAGTATGAGCAATGCTGAATATTGCAAGGCTAATTCATAGTGCACAGTTGTTGACTTATGAATTGTACAAAGAAGCTAAATGACATTTTCCTATCAGGTTACTAATAATCTCGTTATAAAAAAAGAACAGACAGCGCAATTTCATCCCTTAAAAGTGGTTTTGCCAAGCTGCAAATCTCAATTTTCCTTTCAATCAATGCAAACCTCAGGGTTTTTCAAGAGTTATCTCCCCCTCCCACCAAAACAATGCTGTGCCTAAGCTTTTACAAGGATTACTTGATTTTTTTAGGGTGCAATCAGGTTTGGATGACCTTTCAGCTTTAATGCTTTGATCTAAATATTGTCATGCCCTAAGTAGTTTTGAGGTGGTCTAGAGCCATGAGGAAACAATGCCTGGGGTTATTTCTGTGTATCTTTTTGCCAAATTATGCTGCCTTCCACCTGTGGTTGGAAACAGGTGCCAGGTAACTGTAAGTGAACGCTTATCTGTCTTCTCCATAATTCATCTATTTTTCTTTAAACTTCAACAGCTTTAAGCCTTGCAGAATGCAGCTCTACAGGACCATGCCAAAAATACAATAAAACAGATCTTAACCCAGCACAGTTCATTTGGCTCCTTTAAGGACAGAGACAGATTCATACAGTATAGATGTTTGCCCTTAACTTTCTCTGGTACTTTTCAGCCCCAATGTACAACAGGAAGGTTGATAATGCAAGAAAGAGGGGAGTTTTGGTAAAAGGAGGAATTGAGTTGTCAATTTCTACAGTTTCCAAGGTTTTAAGGACTTTTTTTTCTCCCTAAAATATAAATAACAAAGCAACCTTTGCAAAAAAAGCATTTTACAAATAAGCCAGGCTTGTATACCCTGAGTTTAGGAAGAGCATCAAAAAGCACAGACTATAAGAAAGCCAGAGGGCAGCTGCAGCTTGGTGTCAAGCTCAGCCATTCTTGCCTAGGTTTCTGCCTGAGCACTGAGCCTGGGAGGAGGACATGGCAGAGGATGGAGCAGCCCCAGGAGGACCAGGCTGGAGAGACCAAGCAGTCCCAGACTTTTTATGGCGTAATGGGTAGAATAAGCTCCAACACACTGACTACTGCAGCCATGCTGTTCCATGAGTGCTCTTCAAAACTAAGAAGAAACATAGAGAAAACTATTTTTGACCTGTGTTTTGGGGGTCATAGTGATGCTGTATATGCTTCTGAAGGGATAGGAAAGTACACAGTTGAAGAAGTACCTCTCATAACCTCTAAGCATCTCCTGACCATTGCTTAAAGGTAGGAGCTTTCATTAAGGAGCTGAAAGCATTTGTTTCAATCAATTCATGGGAGTAAGTTGTCAGGAATCCCTCTGACTATTCTTACCACTAATATGGCACCACAGTGTTACCTGACTGTTGCTTCAGCTCTAATAGATCTGTGATTTAACGGTGAGAAATTCTCAGCCTCAGTCATTCTGCTCTCCTGGCATCATAAGCATGTACCCCAGAGTTTAATTACTCAGCTAAAATACCACTGTTACCCTATATATACAAGGTAAGAAAAAGGTGATTTTCACAAAGGAACTCATCTATTCAATTCCTTTCAGAGCCTTTCATTTCCTTATATTTGTTGCTCAGTTGTCCTTTTAGTTTTATTAGACTCACTTGCTGTGTTAGCAATTGCAAAATGATTTGAGGTTAGCATGGCTTTTTTCCCACCTCCCAGAAAAAACAGGATAGATTGGTGGTGGTGGTAGTGAAAGGATCTTTAGGAAAAGGGGAGAGTTTTGCTTTGAGGCTGACAAGTTATTTAGATAACCTGGTGGCTTCAGGCAATATCACAAAATGAAATTATATGGTTTCAGTGTAATGAAAGGAGTAAGATCACCAATATCACAGCAGTGCACCAGTAAAATGCAGTACAATTAAATTTCATGAGCTGCAGCTTCCCTACCTGCATCCAGAGTGGCCTGCAACACCTACAAGCTCCAGTCACCCAAAATGAAAGAATGTTTTCCTGCTCAAGACTGCTGCCAAAACCTGTGATCAGACATGAGCATATTCCATGAGGATGACAGTTACTTGAGATGACAGCTACTTTGAGGGAAACAAAGTCTGGGCTGATGTCCACTCCTGGCAATCTCAGTGATTTCAGTGCATAATTCAGGTAACAGCAAACTCCAGTGGGTTCCATGCCGAAAAAAAAGGGAGCAGGGAATCCCAAATAATAAAAAAAAACCAACAAAAAACAAAACAAAAAACCCCAAACAAAACAAAAACAAACAAACAAACAAAAAAACAACAAAGGAAAACCAATGCCACATCACTAAAAGCACCATATTCTGTCAGAAAGAAGTCAAATTCCACCTTAAACACTTTTTAGGGCTAACCTATTCCTATAAACCTTCAAGCAGAAATACCACATGTATACATAAAATAAAAGACTCTGATATAAATATATATGAAGGAGCTCTGACCTTCCTTCTGGCTTGTCCATATGACTAAAATAATGACATCTGCTTAAGGTCAGAGGTCTGCAATATTCGAATGCTATCCCTGTAGCACATGTGTTCCAAAGGCAGGCTACACTGTCATGGATAATTATGACATCTAGGGTAGACACATCTGTTCCATTTACAGTAGTAGTTTTGGATTTTTTTGAGCATAAATAGAAATAAACCTTGATCCCATAACTATAAGACATCTTAATTATAATGGGAGATCTCTTTGGCAAGACTGATCATTTAAAATTAAGTGGAAAAACGTGATTTTTTTTTAACTAATCAAATGTTGCATTTGCATTTAAATTTGCAGTACACTGGATAATTGTATAAGTAGTCTAGGAAAGCTCTGTGCTGATGTTTCAATACAGAAAGATCTCATTAGAGAAGGACCATAAGAAATGAAAGGCTATATTCTAGTTACAAATCATGTGATCCATTAGTAGGATGGGGGTAGGAGGAAAAGACATCAACATCACCATAGAGAAATCTTCTGCTAACTCAGTCTCTCTGGTTTTCTGAAAACAAGGAAATATATTTTCAGGTCAGTGATTTTCAACTGTTTTCAGTTCACAGATCCCTAAATATTTTCCAGTGGATATGAAGACCTTTGAATAGCAAAATTAAGCCCAAGGCAAAACGCTTGCTTTTCATCCTTACCTGCCATGGGTTTCAGAGATACAGTCTGCAGACCACTGGCTGCAAAACATTTTTTAAAAGACATCTTTTTATCAGAATTTAGCTGTTTTGCTTAGAATACTGCTATCACAGCCTTCCTCAAAAGGAAGGGGGAAGAAGAGACACCCTACTCGTGTTCCGTAGACAAGATTTCTTTGAACTGAAGTTAACAGATGCTTACATTTTCAGGTCTCTTTGCCATGGATGGCTTTAGGTACAAACTGCATTGCAAACCTTTGTTGTGCAGTTTACCAGCCTTCCATTACACAGGAAAGCACCCATGTCTGTCTACCTGAGACTGACCTTCAGCACGAGAGATCTGCACCTGGTCTTGGTTCAGAGCCAGAATGTCTGGACTTAATTTACAGCACCAAGTGAAATGCCAATACACAATCTGGGGCCCAGGGAGGTATGTACCAGGGAGGTACATACCTGCTACCCTGGAGAAATCCTGCATGTCACCTCCATTTGCCCAAGAATTACTAGACGTGGAACCAACCTATAGAAAACTTATTTTTTATTTATTTTAGTTGCCTGCAGAATTCTTTCCTTCCCTCAGTTCCACTGGAGCCAGGGGAAGGCCTGCTGCTCTGACAGATGTAAAGTCTTCTCCGTATTTCCTTTGGGAGAATTGCATGCACCCATTTAGAAACAGATACAACTCACAGAAAGGGCCCTGCCAGGATTATGTGGTTTATGTGGAAGCTCTTCTACATGACAGATACCCCCCTCAGGCACTTGAAAACAAAAGCAACTTTCTGCCCACTAAGCACTGAAGTTCCTGGAGCATTTAGCTCAATCTGTGTTTTGTACACACTCTGGTTTTGAAGAAGTGCATCCCTACTACTCCTTATAGAGTGTTCTTGGTGGAGGTATTTAAAAGAAACAATCATTTGAACAGGGTCCTTCCTGGCTATGTACTTTCTCTTTTCTAATCCCTTTCCAAATTCTGATTAAAGGTTTGAGCTTCAGCTCTAACTCTGGTGTTTGTCATAGGCACATCACGGTGTCTGGTGATACACTACTACCGAGAGGAAAGGACAATACAGCCGCCATGCACTGGCGAAGGCCCAACCTAGATGATTATGCAGGCTCTTTACAAAAACAGCAACACCTCCTCTCAATATTTTGTACAGAAAATAATAATTAAAAAATACTCAGAACAATTCTTGTGTAGAGATAGTGCAATTTGATAGAAAACATGAAAAAACCTTGCTAGGTTGACAGAATCACCAGAAAGAAGTCTTATGCATTTATATGATGCAGGCAAGAATAATCTCATTTTTTCCATGGTGGTTTTCATGCTAGCCATTCCCCCATCTACAGAATGTTAACAGTTCTTTCCCTTGCTAAGGAAATCTGTGGAAATCTCTTTCTTGGCAAATATCACCATCGAGGGGACAATTTCCCAGAGAAATCTGGCTCACATTCAAGATTCTTTGTGAGGATCAAAAACGGATCAAAAACAGGGGGAGAGGCATTCATGAGCACATCAACCAGAAAAGTTATATGCATCTGCTCTTGCACTTGATCTAGGAAAATAAAATTGTTTTCTTTTAGTCTCTGTCTGACTGACTAACATTGTGGCTGAGTCAACGCCTCTCATTTGCAGCTGGGAACAACCATGGCATCAGAGACATCCAGATCAAGTATATGAAATAACACCAGAAATCTTTACTGAGAACAAAAGATGCAAAACAGAGACTGATACACAGTTTTTCCCCAACAAGTTATAATATCCTAAAACATCTAATGTTCATATTTGTATTACTATAAATCTGCAAAGAACTCAAATAAAAACTTGACTGTAGGAATCAGTAGTCCAGGGAGGCTTCAAAGAATATTTGACTACTTCAGAAAAAATCCTTCTTATTTTTGGATAAAATAAAATGTATGATTTTCATTTATGTGGCCATGAAAACATATTGAGCATCTTTGTAACTTGACACAATGGCAATTGGGTTGCTTAGCTAAATAAAATCAAAATTCATGTTAATAAACTACTAAAAAAAAAACCAAAACCATGCTGCTGAAACTTGCGTTAAAATTTATTACCCTTGGTTCATAATAATAAAGTCAATTTGAAATATACAAGCTTGTCTTTGCAAAGAATACCGCCACACATAGAGTAAAAAAACTCGGATCACCCCAGAAAGGGCCTCCTTACCATTGATAACTGCCTGATCAGTGGGTACAGAGAGAAATGGAGAGTTGACCCAAGAGACTCAGCCCTCCCAGCATTATGAACTAGTGCACTTTCCATTAGTCTTGAACTGTGACTGTTTGACAGCACTTTGCAACATAGCTCTCCTGAGCTGATCACTTTTTTGATGTCAGAAGTGCACAAAATGACTGTTACTCTGATTTGCGTGTTACATTTTCTTTGGCAGACAAGGTAAAAACAACAACAACAACAACAACAACAAACACACACACAAAAAAACCCCAGGAAGGTAAAAGAAGGGGGTGGGGGAGGGGAAAGATAGCACAAGGAAGGGCTAGAACAGTTCCTGCCTCTGTAAGCATTCCCTGTGCCATTCCAATTTAAAGACAGACTTTCTGACAAACACCCTGGTGGTCATGTTCATTGCAAGCCAAAGGATGAAGCAATTAAGGTGCAAGGATTACCCAGGCACAAAAAGCAGTCAGGATACAACAACTTTAAGCCCACAGTGGTGCTGTGGTATCAACTTCTGATGCCCTAACTCTTCAGATAATCATCCTTTTCCAGGTCTGATTCCCTGTCAAAATGGATTAATGCAACACCACTGGGCCCCAGCTGCCTTACTCCCAGCCCAGCGCCAGCAACGTTTAGGAGGGACTTGATGTCCCAAATGCAGCTGTGTCCCAGCTCAGCCCGTGAATGCAGAAGGCATGGCCTCAGCTGAGGGAACAGAAAGGGGAGCATTACACGCACAGGCCATTCATGTCTATATCCACCTCATCTCTGGATCCTCTAGTGAGTACAGGCTTCCCCCTGCCCCCAAGGAAACTCTGTGACTAGAAGCCTGTTTTCCTATTTAACCTTGTAGG
Source organism: Donacobius atricapilla (assembly GCA_013397315.1). Classification (NCBI taxonomy): domain Eukaryota; kingdom Metazoa; phylum Chordata; class Aves; order Passeriformes; family Mimidae; genus Donacobius; species Donacobius atricapilla. The sequence continues at coordinate 1,298,040 of WBMY01018589.1, forward strand.
GGTAGCCCAGCACAATGCAAGCAAACTTACTACAAATTTCTGCTCAGATCTCAAAAATCTGGTTTGTTTGCAAAGTCATCCCCCCAAAAAAACAACCGCTGACTCAGAAGCAGATGCAGTTACATTTCCAGTGCCTGTGAGGTGAAGCTGTGGAACAGCAACTTCTGCTATCCCAGAAGGTATAGACATAAGACAACAACCAGTCCTTGCAGCATAACTGCCTGGACTCAGCAGACTAATCAAGCTAGGTGTTTTTGTTAAAGAAAAAAAAAAAAAAAACACCAAAAAAAAAAAAGAGAAAAATAAAAAAACCCAACCCTAAAAGCAGAAAAACCAAAACCCAACCAAACCATCCACAAAACAAAAAGCCCCAAAATACACTCCTATTCTCTCTGACAGTTCAGCCACAAGCAGCATGGTCACATGCTCCCTGCCCACGCCTTGCCTACTAAAAATGCTCTAAGAGCCTATAAATACCATGGGGATGCACACTTGTGGTGCAGAGCCCACCCACTTTCTGTTCCTGGCCTCCATCTCCAGATGCTGGACAGATCTGCAGGGCTGGAAGGGCACTGCCAGGCTTTTGCAGCCAACCGCAGTAACATGGCAGCATCATTTGTTTCGGAAACCAAACAATACAGAGTGCCTCAGCTGTAGAAACCAAATGGTTTCTTTTGATCTGGAGGTCCTGTTATCTCTACATGTCTGTCTTTCACCACACATTTTTCTTTTGCTATTTACGTACTACAGCACGAACTTCCCAGGCAGGCTATTAATCTGAAATGACACCAAGTAAATAAATTAAATAAATAACTAGCCCCTTCAATATCCCAAACTCAGGCACTTATGGAACACACCCATCCTCCAGAATGCCCCTCCCCACCCTTCTGTTAACAGTAATGTCATGAGCATTCAAGGGACCCGTTCTACAGATCAGGGGAGCAAACCAGGAATAGCCATCCTGAACCCCTTGGCTCCCGGCATAGTCTGGCAAGATAAACTCCTCATCTAATAGTCCCAGACTGACTTTAGGAAGGAGCCACTCATTTACCAAGCAGATAAAAGTAATCAAAGTCATGTCTCTGCAGATTCAGTGGCAATAAGGTGTAAGACTCCAGCTCCAGGGTTTGAAAATTTCTTCCAAATGGCTTAGATTTTCTCCCTAAATCCCATTATTTTCTAATTCCAGTTCCAGTTTCTAATTTTTGCAGTACTTCCCCTTTCCTCTGGCTTCCTTTGGACTGCATTTCAACTTTTCACTCCTAACACTGCTCTCCCAGATCTCAGTGACTGCTAACTTCAAAATGGAGCACATTGGATTCATTAGACTATTTAATGACATTCATTCTGGCACTAATCTTAAAGCACTTAATGCATTTAAAACTTTTTTTATTACTATTTGAAATAACCAGTATAACCTAGCAGTCAAAATGGATTTGCCAGAATTGGCAAGGACCTCCACCACAGGAGGAGGCAGGCAGATTTTAAAGACAGCTTGCCTTACTCAACCTTCACCTGAAATAAAGCAAGAGTCATCCTTGCAGCAAAGTATTTCTTAAATATTCCAGCAATGCCTGATTTTTTTCCAACCGAAAATGATGAAAAAAATTAATCTCTGGCACAGACTAGTATGGAAGCAAATAAGAAATGAGACCACTTAGGACAATGCTAAATCTGGATGGGAGTATAACCAATATATTGTACAAAAGCAATGTAATTGGCACACAGTCTTTTAAGTGTTTAGACCGGAATGGGTAGATGAATTTTATAATCAAGCAACAAACTGATTTCATACTAGTTCTGAAATTCTAGGATTCACTCAGGCTAGTACACAAAATGCTAGTAGTGCGAGTTTTTCCATAGATAAGCAACTCTGGAAGGAAGTAAAAGGTTCTAAATGTTACTCAAGGGAGGAGCAGCAGCAGTAGAGAAAGAATTAGACAGGTAGGATAAATTTAGCTGAAAAAGACTACTGAGTTGGAAAAAACTTACAAGTTTTTTTAAAAAAATTTACAAGTAAATTACAGCAAGCTAAAATAAAGATTTTTTTAAATTATAAAAGTTACTACAGATGCCATGAATAGAACCACATTATATTTCTATGTGATTTGATTTATGAATGTAATTCATTGTTGGGTCATACAAATGGAAAACATTTTGAATTCAAGACAGGTAGACAGTTCAGAGGTTTGATGTACTGAGGGCATGAGTGTGGACTGAAGAACCAAACCAAGCTTCTAAAAATTTAGAGGCCTCCTAAGCACAGAAACTGAAGTTGTTTTTGTGAGAGTCCTGCCAGTGGCTGGTCTTATGTGCAGTTTGTTTCTTTCTATTTTAGAACTATTGTTTTGTTACTCTCTTGAAATAAAAAAAATGACAAATACACATGAAAATAAAACAAAACCCAAACATCAGTAAAGATGAATTATTTATTAATTTTTTTTTTTTTAAAGTCCAGAAACATAAAGTTTATGTACTTTGGGGGAAATATTTTCCACCTTCTCATCTGATTTGTCTTTGTCTGCAGGAGAATAGACAAAGAGAATGTCCACAGACATTTGAAATGTGCTGATGCAGAAAACAAGGGAACATTTACTCACAGTAAGTAAAGCTATTCTTGCTTTAGGCTGGAATATACGTGGTACTGAATGTTGTCTAGAAGCACAGAGCGTGATGCCATTTGAAAATAGGTTCAATATTTGATTGGAGATCAAAGATTATTTTGCAAGTTTGATCTGTTTGCGGGAGAAGCAACTGCTGGTCTTTGATGTGCACGTATCTCATATAAATCCAAGGAGGTAGTAATTCCAGAGTACAAAGTCATGATGTGACCACAAGGGAAATATTGCATGCAGCTCTTATCTCCATGTATTGCAAAAAAAACCCAAAAAAACAAACAAAAAAAAAAACTAGGCATATACAGAGAAGGCTAACTTAAATGATATAGGAATTGGAGGATAAGACACTGAATATGAAGACAGACTAAGGAAGCTAAAGTTCTATAATCCAGAAAAGAGGATTGAGCAGAATATGATCATAGTCTATAAATAACTTACAGGTAACAATATAGATGAAAGAAGAGCATTATTGAGAGTCCTGGTAGAGGGTAAGATGACAAGCAACTTCCTGGAGCTAAAGGGAAAAGCTGAACAGAAGAATGTAGGCCAGACATTTGCAAAACCTAATACCCCACAGCAGCATGCAAAATAATTGCATTTTAATCAAGGTGGAGTCACTTCATATGTGTGACTGCTACAAGTAAAACAGGCAAGTCTTGTGCCTCACAGGACACAATCCAATCCTGTGGTGTCCTGCCAAATGGACTGGGGTTTGTTTTGGCATCTGGGTGCCCAATAGCAGAGGTGAATTCAAATGAGACATCAAAGTTGAGTATAAACATAGAAAACAGGCTGTCTAAATGAAGTAATTTTATTTCCCCCTCCAACTTATGGGAGGCAGGTTGTTAACACTAACCACAGACAGGAAAAATGGCATTAACATGGCAAATGACCCATCATAATATTTAAAGATGGACATACATTGGGTACCCAGGATGTGCCTCACACAGCAAGAGAAAAATTAATCCAACTTGCAAATTTTCAAATAATGTCAGACACACATTCTCATATAAATTGGAATAAGTAAGCAGAGATTTACCTCAAAACTGAAAAAAGTGGATACATGCGCACCAAAGATCAGCTTCTCCTGCACACAGATCAAACCTCCAAAATAATCTTCAATCTCCAATGTGACTTTTCTAATACATACAACAGAGCAGCAGAGACCTACAAAAAGATAAGCTGGACTTATGATTAATATGAGATCCAGAGGGCTTCTTTGAATGGGGGGATGAGGGGGAAAGTCTGCCTAGAATATGATTTTCTAGTTATTTCACTGCTGAATGTTCCAAGTGGTTGAAATGAAAATACACAAGTTTTGAAAAGTTTATTCCTACTGAAGCAAAGGGGGTGAACACAGTAGTGTTCCTGTACTAACCACTAAACTTTCCTACATCAATAAAAATATTATCTCCTCTCAGGGATTTGGGAAAAAATCCACACACCAAGGACAGCTTTTTCTATCCACACATACTGCAAAGATTTTAACACTCCATTTGCAATCTCATGGACATACCACATTCACTTTCCACTGGTCCTATCACTGAGACAAAGTATCTTTGTGAAGTCAATCCTTTCTCTTTTTACCCCAACAGCAGGAGCCATCCAGGTTTAAAACTCAAATCTTCTGAAAAGGGCAGTGAAATTTAGGAGGATGGATGGAGAAAGAAGGCAAAGCCTATGAAAACACAATTTCCATGGACAATAGAAATACAGAATCAGTAAGGCTGGAAAAGACCCTTAAGATCATTGTGTCCAACCATTAACCTAAGACCACCAAGACCAACACTAGGACTATGTCCCTCAGTGCCACATCTATGTGTCTTTTAAATACGTCCAAGGGTGGTGACAAAACCCTTTCCCGGGGCAGTATGTTCCAGTGCCAGATAACACTTTCAGTGAATATTTTTTTTTTTCTAATATCCAATCTAAACCTCTCCTGGCACAATTGAAGCTGATTCCTCTTGTCCAATCACCTTTTACTTGGATGAAAAGTTCTTATCCAGATACAAGTTAGAGGATTACACATCACTTTCACAATGAGATGCCATTTTGTAGCCGAAATCAACAGACGAGTCTGGGAACATCGTGTCATGACAAAAATTGGATATAGGAGGACAGAGGATCCCAGAAAACTTCAAGGATTAGACAGCAACCTGTTCTCATTTTACTGCTCCAACAGATTAATTGAGGAGAAATTCTGTTGAGGATTTTGTGGACATCTCATCCCCAGCATCTTACTTGGATGTTACAGCTGGGCAAGGCTACCTACAGCTTGGACTTTTATCACATGTGGTCTTCTATACACGCGTTAAGATTCAGGAAAACCCTCAGAGTCTGTTCCAAAGAAGTAAGGCAGTAAAAGAATGGAATACATTAAAATAGCTGTTTCAATTTGCAAAAACTAACCATGTAAACCATATTAAAATATAGCTAGTTAAAAATACAAGATCATTGCTGGCTAGGAATACAGATCAATGGCACTTCAGATTGACAATAAAAGGAAGATATTTATGTCTCAGAATCTTTTTTAATAAAATTTTTATCACGAAGTCACTATGCATATATACAAACCATAGGTGGGTATGTAAATTAGGTTCTCAGCGCTTGCACAAAACCATTGAATTTGACCAAGTATTAACTGAACAATATAAGGTTAAAATTAACACAGATGATGTCATACCTTGTTGATTACACATCATAAATTTAAAAAGGTATTTATTTGAACCAATACATTCCTGTAAGTCCTTCTTTAGTAGGAAAAGTTTAGAGACTTTTATAGGCAGCAGCTATTCAGGGCTGCAGACATGAAAGCTTGTCTCAAACATGAACTATAACCCCATTTTTGTTTATTACTACAGCCCAACCATTTGACATCTACCCTAATAAATGTTTTTAATGAAAAGCATTCAAGTACACACCCTGTTCATTGGCTTTCCCCAGAATGCTGAGGCTCATTAGGCAGATTATCAGTTTTCTGCAAGAGACGTCTGCACAGGTTTCAAATTTTGACTAGTAATCTCTTGAAATAAGGCTTGCAGCAGAAGACATGCTGAGCCAAACTCATCATTAGACTGAATCGGTGCTGATGCCATTTTTAAAAAGGTCTTTCCCTTTAACTTTAGACATATTTGCAGGGCCAGTGGTTTTATTCTGTGCTATTCCCAATCCCCAAAAAGCTACAATTACTTCTAAGAGAATAAAAGTACCAATCTAAAACAACTTAAACATTTCTGGGGTTATTCCAAGCAACAAAGTTTCTCAAACTTTTTGTCAGAAAGCAGTAGTAACAGTTTCCTTTTAAACTAGGGCACACATAAGCACACATTTTGCCCAAGTTACCTGCATTCAAGAAACAAAAGCAAGCAAGCAATTTAATGTAGTATAAACCTGAGAAAGTTGTAGTTAAAGATTCCAGTTAATCTTTTCAACCGAGTAAGAATTAATACCTTTGAAATAACACAACAAGAAAGTATTGTGCAAAAATCTCAAATTCCTCATAAAATGATCCCCTCAAGTAATAAAATATATGCATCTGAAAAATGAGAATTGCATTATCAGCATAGGAACTAGAAATCAAACTGATTTAAGGCATATCTGCAAGCTTTCAAGCTTGTCCTGTATATTTTAAATATATTGTTTAGAAATAAAATTATTTTCCTGGCAGCTTAGCTATAGTGTCATTGATGTATTTTGATTCTCATTTTGATGTATTTTTAAGTATGATCTTAGAGGCATACAGAGCTAAACTGAAGGTGACATTTTATTAGTAGCCACAGGCAACCCTAGTTATGGCTACTTTCATTTTTATTTATACCCCAATACAAACGTGACCTGCTTTTAACTTTATTGACTAATAATAATAATAATAATAATAATCACTGGAGACTGGGTCATTCCTGTCTAGGGATGGGAAATCAGGTCATAAGGTAAAAGAAAACTCCATTTTCACAGGAACTTTAATGCATTTCTCCAACAGGAATTCAAGTTGCCTTAGAAAGGTTTAGACATATATTGGTGGGCCCTTTACACCTGAGCTAAGTAAAAGCCCATCCATCTGTGCAGAATAATCTGTGTTTAATTAAAGCACAATAAAATAGATTCCGGTACACTTTTTTTGTAAAGCCTCTTGCATTTTACTGCCAGCACCCCAGTAACTCCACACACCCACTCAAAGCATGATTGGGGTTGTTTCTTAACCAGCAGTAAAACAGGAAAGGAAAGGTCACGGTGCTGGGAGATTTCTTTTCAGATGATAAACAGGATTAAAAGTGAATAGGTCCCAGTTAGTAGATCACCCTAAAAGGAAACCAGGAATGACAGGGTACAGCCCTAAGTCCAAATTGTGTGTCAGCAATCTCCTCCCAGCAATCTGGGGTCAAGAAGTAACTACCAACAAAACTGGATATATACATGTATATATACACACACATATATATGTAATCCACCACAAGTGGTGTTCATACAATTGCCCAGTCAAACACCAAAGTAAACAAAGAGAGCCCTGTCAAAGTTTACCAAATCCAAAAGCAAAGGCCACCTTTGAAAGAAAAAGGGTAATAACAGAAAATATGGAAATATCAAGATATGTCACTTAAATGGTCATACTTCTGCCTTTTATCATCTTTTCATTGAAACTAGAAACGAGGAAGAGAGGAGGGATGTTTCTAAGAAATCAGAAAGTCTTATCCAAGCCAATAAAGTACATTCACACAGTTGCAAGGAGCTTGTTTCACCCCCTGGCTAGGAAGTACCACTGAGGGGTATCACTCATCAGCTGGAACTCAGCAACTGGCCATGGATGACCCTACTCTGCAGCAGTATGGAACAAAACAGGTGAGCTACTCTTACTCTCTCAGTCATGATAGTCTTAATAGCTGCCAGAGGGAAGCAATTTGCATTTCCAGAGTTTCAGCTGATGCATGCTGCTCCACAGCCAGGAATAGGAACAGTTCTGCGTGTGAAGTTACTGTGTCACAGCTCAAGATCAGTGTCTTCTAAAAGCATGCTTTTCAAGACATGGGGGAAATTACTCAGAAACTCCAATTAGCTGCCAATAAGAGGATGAATACCACAATGTCACATACTAAGTCATGACAGGACATGCTAACAGATCAATTGGTACTGAAGCTCCTAGAAATACGGTAGCAGTTAAGGTTCCTGTAAGCAAACGGGAGGCCTGCAGCAACACTGGCTGGAAGTGTGGGAAAGTCACATCCAGCATGTGACGGCCACCTCCAAGCAGACACCTTCAAGAGCACCCACACTTCTGTCAGGATTGGGGGCTGCTTGGGGATCTGCTCTAGTTAGTCAATGGAAAAATAACAGCTTTAGGAGGCTCCATCATCATGGCTCATGCTGGACTCTTTTGTCAGAGAAGAATCATTCCTACATAAACACGAGAAGCTTCCAAAATTTAAGCAGCATTTTAAAACACAGGATCACATTCTGAGAATCTTACTTATCGGACATTAGAAACACTGAAGGGACACTGGACTTTGTAACAAGACAGTTTCAATAGCTCTTATAATTTTTATTCAGCTTCCTCTACTCCACCCCAGTCACCATGGGATGCTCACAGTAAATTAACAGTGACAGGCTCTTCAATACCTACCCGGCATCTCTACTTGTGCACTGTGAATGCTGATAGGGGAAGGAGGAAGGGGGAAACAAAGTGCATCTCTCTCTCTCGGTGCCTGCACAGAGCCCTTGTTCTTCACAGAGAAATCTAACAGTGTAACTTTTGATGTTCCCTACTACTCAATCAACATCCACCTATCTAAACTTCTCTAATTTAAAAGGACTTGGAACTCCAAAGCTGATTATCATCACTCTGAATGAATACTATAAGCTTGTCTAGGGGAACAAAGGCCTCTTATGCCTTCCCATATGCAGGAGCAAAGCATTTTATTTTCATTTACTATCACAGATACAGCATACACTAATAAAGAAAGAAAACAGTTTTTTTAATCAGTTTGATCGTATCAAAGGAAATCTCCACCAGATCCACGAAGATCAAGGACCATGAGTACTTAATCCAGTACTATATAGTAATTACTGAGCCTATATAGTGATTATTGAGTGGATTTACAGCATTTATCAGATTGCATTAGCCCCCAGTGTTTCACAGCCTTTTCATTTAAAATCTCTGCTGTTATTCTTTAGAATGTTTAATGTTACAGCACAGACAGCAATTTTCTGTTTGCTCTTCTGGGTAGATGCTGGCACGTAGCTAGAACTATGCTAATGAGATCCTCAAGGTATGCACACAGTTTAACTGAGCGAAATCACAGAAAATCAAGTCTTAATTCTGTCCTTCTAGTCGTTTAGGCTCAAATGCTGAATAAGTGCTTTACTGCCCACTGACAAGAAAATTTATGTCAACAGGGGTAAAGGCAAATACAGGACTAGATGGTGTGGACATTGCACCAAACACTTCATTACCATGTAGATGCATCCAAAAGTATTCTTTTTCTTGGGAGACGTACCTCTCTTCACTTTTCTGTAGCGTGTTCTGCATCCGGGATAATATGAAGCTTTCCCTGTTGCCACTGAGACAATCAGACTGTTCAAATTTCCTTTCATAAAATCCTAAGATCAGCAATAATATCTTTATTTGTTTGCCAACAAACATATACCTATTTGTATATAAAAGATGACAGAAGTCTTTTCCTAGACCTCTACATTCCCTGTGTGCAGCTGCCCAGACTCCTGCTGCCATCCTTGGGACTGTTTTTCTGACAGAGCCACCCCCATTTTCTAAAAGTTGGCTGAACATTCACGAAGCCCTGCTGTAAGCATCACAGTCAAGTACTTTTGTTGGTCTGTTTAATTTTAATGAAATCAAATTCTTTCTTTCTTATTACAAACATGTGCCTAAACTATTCTGTAAGTAAATGTTTTTCAGTAAATGTACTGTGAATCTAACAGAAATAAACCAGTACAGGACAAAGCAGAAAAGTACAGTGTTTTCCTAAGCATTTTCACTAGTTTTTAAAAAATTA
>WBMY01018589.1:1312676-1327745 GCA_013397315.1 Donacobius atricapilla
TTTTTCCCTCCCTTCTCCCCGATTTATCCTCTCTTCCTCCCTTGGCTTAGACCCTGGCAGATCAGCACAACTGTGCTCACAACAACCCCTCTCCACCCGTCACTTCAATTAGTGCCACACGAGAGGAGCTTCTGCCCAAAATCTGCTTAAGAAAGGGCCAGAGGGCAGGGCAATCGCCTTTGCTCAACAATGACCAGAAGCTGCTATAAATATCCAAACAAAAGCACTGGCAAGGCCAGGAATGTCATATCCTAATGTGATAAAAATTGTAAATATCCGATGTATACTAGAAACACAAAGCAAGAAAATAAGTGGGTTTTTTTCATAAAAGAGACAAAGATTAAAAGCAGTCACCACCTCCTTACCCTCTCCCCCCAGTACATGACCTTGTAGTATGTTTTCAAAGTTGTGTGTTTCTGGGTGCCAAGCTATTATGTTTTCGAGGTCCCGAGAAGCTCGTTCACAATCCCTTTGTGACAGCTGCTGGCTAATATTTATAGGTACCCAAATCTGTGCACCTTATATAACCAAGTCGACTGACCAGGGCTGGGCAGAGGTAGACTCCGACCCCACAGATATGGTGCATCACACAAGTAGTACAGGCGGTGACTTACTTTGTTAATTAAAACATTAACAAGGAGTTCCCAATACACCAATAAGTAAAGCGATACATTAATACAGTACAGACCGGGATGCATTTATATGAAGACTGGAGGATTTAATGTAATTTGATTTAGACACATTTTACACTAACATATTCCAGTGTTGTGAATGAGGAGAAACTACAGCCCGAGGTTTCTAACTATACAGTGTGCTAGAGTTGAAAACTAACAAAAAAACCCCCCAAAACAACCAAACAACAAAACTCACAAAAAGCCCACACATCCTTGATCAAGCACAGTGCCTCCACCAGCAGTCCCTGGGCTTGTGCACCACTTCTCAAATGTCTAATTCACACTGTGCAAGTAGCTGGATGCCACTGGTTCTTGCGTGGGGAGGGCAGAATGGGAGAAGGGAGTGGATTTGGTCCCATAAGACTGCTTGTAAACTCTGCAATGCCTTCGAGATAGTAATTTCCAGTCTGTTGATGGCTGGATGACAACAACTAGGTTCATCTGAGGGGAAGCCAATAGCCACTGTCACCTAATTCCCTCCCCAGACATTCAAGAATGTAATCATTGCAAAGGCAGGGCACTCAGCTCATGTCCAAGTCTCGTGCCTCAATGTTTATGTACAAATCTGTGTAAAAGTAGTTAATCCTATTGACCAACCTCATGCTCTTTTAGAGCTGAGATAAAGGCCATCTGAAATTAACCCTCTATTTGCTCTGTCAGGTCTCCGTAAACTCAAAAATCAAGTTCTCTTCTACTACAAATAAATGTTGTTTTTTCCATTTCATTTCCATGCCCTCTTCTGATCACACTTCTTTGTCCTGCTGCAGTGAACACTGCTTTCTCAGACTAAACCAATTCACATACAGACTTTTTCTCAAAGCACCCTTATCCACAAAAGATGGTCACAGAGGGTTTTTGCTGCTTTATTAATTTCCTGGATTTGAGCATGTGCAACTCTAGTCCAAAAATCTCTTATGCAGGCTTGCAAGAACAAAACTGCCCACAAGACTTCCAGACTTCCTAGATTCAGCAGGGACAGAAATATTCTTTATTTCAATGAAGAGTTGTGAGTAACCCCAAGTGCACAGATGCAAAACAATGACACCAACACGGACAACACAGACTGAGCATTGTTGGGCCAAAGTTGCCAGCCCATGGGCTGACAAAGCCCTCCCTGATGATGGGGGAGAGAGAAGCAGAGGTCCTCACTCTGGCACCGGCACGGTGCAGGTCTGTACAGCCTAGCACAGCAACCAGAGTAATGGAAGTACATCCAGCTGAATTTCCAAGGTGTTCCATGCAATATGGCTAATTAACCCTGCCTGTTTCACCGGCTGGTCTTTACACAGGTTCCTGCCTCTACTTCAGTCAGGGCCAACTGGGTGGGTTGGCCACAGCAGCAGTACAAACATGTTTTGCATTGCAAAAGAGTGGACAGAAGTCTCACTGAAGGAATAAAAAACCCCGACATAATCCTAAACAACAAAAACCCCTCCAGGTATGCAGGAAAAAGATTTTTAGAATAATAAGCGTACTTGGCAAAAACATGAGCAATGACTTAAATAACTGCGTCGTTGTGACTGAATAACAAGACAGCAAAAAATAAATCACTAATGGAGTGAAATGCAAGGCTGTGTGCATGGTACAAAAATTTAGGCAGCCAGGCAGATGAATAAATTGGTAGAACTGAGTAACTGATGCTAGAAGTGACAGAAAAAAATCCTTGTCTCTGAATTCTGGGTGGGTTTTGTATCTTTAGTTTTTGTATCTGTCATTCCTGAGTTCAAATAGGGGAAATAGAAAGGGTTGTAAAAATAAAAATAAAAATAAATTCTTCTTTCACCAAAAGGCTCTCCTTGTATCGATCTGTCTTGATCTGCTCTGCATCATTTTGCATGCTGCTTTCCTACACCAGCTTTTCCAACCTATGGATAGAAATGGTGGAGGAATCTTGCAACCTCCCTTAAGGACTGATGAAAATGTAACATGAGAAAAACTGCATGTCTGGATATATGCCTCATAAAGGGATATTCAGAAGAGTTGTCTTTGCAAGTGTGAAAATATTCCAAATGCCATTTGCTTTTCAGTTCAAAGTGCTCCATTTGATGATAAATCTAAGAGACATATGACAGAAATCTCCCTTACTAAGCAATGTCCCAAAACCAAAATGTACCAAGAAAAGATACTGTTTAGTTTATGAACAATTTAATGTATATTTGCAATTTTAAACTGTTCATAAAATTTTCTATCAATAGATCATTCTTTTTATAGAGAATTATGCATTACCTGGAAGTGCTTTGAGTTAACTCATTATGGAAATAGAAACCTGGATCAGATACATTGGGTCCTTGCATATGACTTAATTTCCTGGAGAAGGAAACCTGTGTACGGAAAGCTATCCTCAAGCACTGGTTGAAGCTTTCCCTTAAATACTGTTTTGTTTGATAAGTGAAAACTGAGAACACCACCAAATCATTTAGTATTAGTGTTCTTTTCTTTTACATGTCCCTGCCCTTGGACAAAAAATAATAATGGCTTATGCTATTCCTTAGCCTGAATAAAATGTTGCCGTTCCGGAGATAAAGACGTATTGAGCTGAGCAATTAAATAGCTAAATAAATGAATCAGCAGAGCAGAAGTGACAGATTTAATTACTGCTTAGAGCTAGGAAGGGGAACTAATTATGGGGTTCATGAACCGCATGCCATTCTTTTCCTTAAGCATGTGCTTCGATTCTTCTGGATCAAACTCTGCAAATGCAGTAGCACCACGCCTAGATTTTTTTTTTTTTAAAGAAGGAATAAAAAAAGAAAAGCATGGAAAACTATCCAAAATTTGGAAATAAAGTCTAATCTTTGAAGAAAGAATAGTCAATACTCTTCTAAAAGCCCATGTTCAATTGACTTCCTACCATGTGTTACAAGAGCTTGCTTTCAAATAGATTAACACTAAAAATTTAGTTATCTAAAAATGAAAGCAAAATCAAGTTCACTAGATGTGAATAAACCAAAGATTGCAACAGAAAGCTGTGGTAAGTGAGGCATAAAGCATATAGTTTTATGGAGTGATTAGGAGCCCTGTTCACAGGGCAGAAAGTATCTGTCACTGGGAAGCGTGAGAAAGCTTTTGATCCTACTACCTCTCTCCTGCTTTGGTCAGACTGCCAAGCAAAATATCTCAGAAAGATGCGTTTGTGGCCACCAACTACAAAAACACTAGCAGTGGAAAAAATCTGCTCCTCAGTTTCCTCCTTCTGTCTCATTTCTCTAGGTTGCATATACTTTACCATTCTAATTTTATTCTTGTTTGATAAAACTGTCAATGCCAGTTATTTGAGCTTCATATTAAACTCATGATCCTAGTGGTATAATCCCCTAAACATAGAATTCTTTTCCTCATTAGTGGGAGGGAGAAAGGGGTAAAACCCCACATATACAGCTTTTGAATCACATCATTCAATTAATTGAATAATTTTGGTTTACAGCTGTCTTGTACAGATAAAGAGAGACAGGTATCATTTCAGGAAAAATAAACGTGCCAAGCTGGGTTGTTTAAAAAGAATTAGGGAAGGGAAGAGAGGAGAAGTCTTTCATTCATAGACAGTAATTTTCTAAAATTATAATCTCATTATGATGTCTCTTTTAGCACAATTTTTAAAATCTACACATTTGCCTCTTTTCTCACAAGTACTACAAAGAGAAAAATATCTCTGGACAGCTGACCTCATACAGTATTCTGGAAAGAAGGTCAGGCTTTTTACTCTACCGACTTTCAAAATTTTAAAAATGCAGGACATGATGCAAACAATAAAATATCTTATGGCTAAGAAAGATCTAAATCTACTCCAGTTTAGTTGTGATCTCCTTCCACACCACAAGTAATTTTGTCGGAATGAAAATAGTAGTGTCCAAACCCAGAGAAGTAAGCTGATCCCTTGGAAGGCTCACTGAACAATCACAAATGCCATCATCATCCAAGATTACAGCATCAGCTCTGCTTGACTGAAATTCTGTCCTCTGAAGGCAGTCAAAACCAAGGTCTATTGCCTCAATAAAATCCAAAATGAACTCTATCTTCAAAATCAGTGTCTGGGTTTCTGTATCAAGGGAGACTGTATCTGCAGGGAACTGGGAGCACTGTACATCCAAGATAAGATAAAACCAGGATCTTTTTTTTTAATGGAATTATGGTATAGCTCTATACTAGTGATAGTCTTTGCTTGCAATTCTAGTGCAGTTAGAACAGAAGAAAATGCACTTTGTACCTAGACATAAAGCAAAGCAGAGAGGAGTTGATCTTCCAAAAAGACACCGTCTGAAACACTGGGTACAAGTTGCATTAACACTCATACCATATGAATTTTACAGCATCAGATACCCATGTTATTAAAGCGTGATGGGTGTAGAGCACCTCTAAGGTACCAGTGATCGTGAACCTTGCAGAGTACACACACACATAATAGATATCTCATAATAGAGTCATGATGATTGTATAAATAACCTCAGTGGAGCATGATGAGAATTAAAGGATCTCATGGGCAGGGGAAGTTTGTCAGCAGACTGCCAAAGGACAAAAGGAGAATGTGCACTCTTGGTGCACAACACTTCTAATCTCAGGAGGCAAAATCAGCAGTATTTCGCTAACAGTTCCCTGCCAGGATGCCCTAGGTTACAATGTAAGATATGCCCAAGGTATGTATTCTATCACCATCTTCATGAGCTGTTGAAACCAGGTGAGGCAGTGTTTCCCTTGTCCCCACCCTCCGGACTATCTTCTGTTAATGGGCCCATTCATGCTCTGCTGTATGACTCATGGGTAACTCCCATCCGGGAGTTATCTCTGTTTAATGGGCAATCAAGGACCCATTGTATGAGTCATAAAATTACATCGTTCCATTGTGGGATGCTCCTCCCAGGGGAATGAGCCAAGCATTCCCACCTGGATATAATCTGGGCTAGCAGGAGGGGATCTTTACCCACTGGATTCACAGAGGGCAAGGGTTACCAGACCTTTCTATGGGATCACTGCTTCAACAAGACCACTTCATCTGGACTGCTACCACCGCCCTAACTAGCAGAATGCCAGTTTGTACTATTGCATTTATTTTATTTTTTCCTTTTATTTTTCTTTTTTCCTATTAAATTTTATTTCTCACTTGGAGTCTCTCACTGGTTTTGCTTTCAAACCCATACACAGGCTCACATGGAAATAACCTTTTAAGTGTTTGAGGTGTCCCTCTCAAGACAGGACATGGTCAGTATTTGCCTATGCATCCAGAAGCAGAGTCCCAAGGGAATACAGGGCATATAGGAATGGAAGCCACACAGAAGTGAGCCCACCAACTGGGAAGAAATCTGACTATGAAGCCATCATCTCCTGCTCTCACTGCAGAGCAGTGCAAAAGAATCCCTCATGGGATACTTGGAAGTGGAGTCATAGTTAAGTGCACTCTGGAAGCGAATTTGTCGTTGCTTTATTTATACTCTTTTGCTCTTAATCTTGCCTTTGGATGTCTGCCTTTAAGTCTTGCTTAACATAGTTTTACAGTGTCTCACCACCCAGCCAGCCTGGTGCAGTAGAGAGACAAGATGAAATGGAGTGAAACCAGTAGATTATCAGTAGAAAAGAAAGAAGAGACATGAATGTCTCTTCCAGCAGGGTCATAGAAGACCAGAGCTGGCAAATGTTCCTTCCTATTTTTAAAGGGTCACTGGCTTGGGATGACTTTACCAGCAGGGAAAGGATTATCTCTAACAGCCATGAACTAATTCTTCTCCTGTATGCTGGCAAAGCAACACTCCACAGTTCTGGGTGAGCCCTGGGTTTTCAAACAGCCTCTGACTCTGTGTTTAGTTATTACAGGGATGGTAGCAGGTCATTTTTCACTGGTATAGGGAGTGTGCCATTTCATCAAAGCTGCCCTTGGGAAGTTTGCTTGCGCTGATTTGCAAAAAAAGTGACTAAGTATACCAGCAGGTGTAAGAGGAGTTCATAGCTGGCTGGTACAAAGAAGAAATTACTGTGTTTTTTGGATAAAGTCTAAATAACATTTATACACTGCTAATCTCAGACCTAAAAATAATTTAAAATCACCTACTATTTTCTCCTTTAAAATCTCAAAGAAGTACTTATTTTTGAAGTGGCTTCCTAGTAGTTCATTGAAAACTGGAAGCAAGTATCCAGTCTTCACTGGGGACTAATATAAAAACCAATCAAGCTCCTTGACGGTAATGACAACTGAAATAATGGGAGCCACTGTCCAACTAAAAAGCTGAACTAAGCCTCCAGCCACAGTGCTCAAAGGGTTTTCACAAAGAAGGGCAAGGATGTGTGCATAGAAACATCAGAGCTTGCTTACTCTTGGAATAAATTGCATCTGGGAAAAAAAAATCCCCCAAACAACCAGAATTATGCCAGAAATAGGAAGAGCAAGGAAGCCTGTGAATTGACTAGAGTGCAGCCCTAGGCTGAGCCTGAGCAAAATTCACAGACAGTTCTTCCTCTCTCTTAGAGCAGTAGTATACAAAAGAAGAAGCAGACATAAGGAATATGAAACAAGGAGTGAGAAATCTGAACCTCATGAGCCTCATAATACCATCCTTGATGTAATAGAGATGACAAAAAGGGGGTTTATAATATATTCTCTGTGACACTTATGAACAATTGTAAAAAGCAATTAATTAAATAAAAAAGCTATCTTGATTTGTGAAACTAGAGAAGCAGTTATATTCAAAAATTCTACCACTTGAAAAACACTGGCTGCAACATGAGGGAATTGCACAAGCCCAGAATGGACCAAGAGAACAATTCCAAAATCTAAAGGAATGGTTCACTTCCATCTCTTGAGGTGTGAGGGTCAGTTTAAAGGAAGAAAGCTCCAGGGCCCAAAAATCAATCAAACAGCCGTGGGAGAGACCTGGGAAGTTTCCATGTACAATTTTGGACTTTGGCTACTGAATTGGTAATGTCTGGAAATTGGTAGAAGGTTTGGAAATTACCAGATCTTCCAAGCACAAGGTAGTTTGAAAGTCAAAACTGAACCTTTGTGATTCAAATCTCAAAAGCAGACAGTGATGGCAGACCATCCATCCATCTATCCATCCATCCATCCATTCTGAATGAAAATTGGTTTTGATATTACACTATTGAATTCACGAAGAACTTTGGGTAGAAAAAGAAGAAACTGAGATAGCCAGAGGTGGAGAATCAAACTCTGATAAGGTCACCTGCATTTTGGAATGAGTAACATGCTACATACTGCATTGAGACCAAGGATACTCTGAATTTCTAAATATAAGTAATGCCATGATTACTCCTCATTTAAAAATTTCTTACTATAAACATTTTGTGTCACACTGTATTAGGAACGGTAAGAGATATGACACGGACTCTTGAGCTAGTTGCAAAGGGAGAGCCAGTTTTATTCTTCAAGATCCTCTTTTATAGACAGTTCTGAAAGGGTCTGAAAGAGTAAAACTTTTATTGGCTATCAAACCAATACAGGACCATCATTGGACAGTTAGGAAAAACACCTTTTGACCGTTTCTTGCAAGGAAACAACAAGGAGACAAACAACACCTGCAAAGGTTGTTTTATTTCTCCAAGGACTGTTTGAATTCTCAGGCTTCAGTTTCTCAGGCCTAGTCTGAGAAAGTTATGTGACTTGATTTCACACAGACACCGTGCTGGCTGCTTGATTTCTCGCATTCAGCATCCACAATTTTGCATGCCTTTTATTCTAGAGCCAGTACAAGACTTTTCAACTGCTCAGACAAATCTGACAGTCAATTCTCCTAAAGTAACGGATGGGACAGGGCCACCCCTGCCTGCCTCAGAAAAGTAGGGAATTCCAATAGATCTAGAGGATCTGGCTGCCTCCAGGGACTGATAGCAGTCAGCTATCACAGCTGCTGGCACTGGGCATTCTACCAGTAGTTTCCACTTCTACTTTAGAAACATGTCTTTCCCTGTTCTGATATGGACAAAATTAGGGTAGACAAATGTTAAGGGATATGTGCTTTGTCTTTTCAGGAGCCTGCCACCTTGGACAATTTCTGCTTTGCTTGTGCTCACAGCCAGTCCAGTTTGCTGATGAAAGCTGAAGACTCAGTTTAGCTTGGCTTCTTCTGCATTCTCAGAAGATTCAGCAAAACTTGTGTTCACTGGTGTCATAACGCTTCTGAGAGTCAGGGGCCCTGACCCTAAATGTATGAAATCCACCTTGTGTCAGTCTTAATTCTGTCTCCAGAGTTATCAAGATAAAATCATGCTCAAAAAAAGCAAATAGTTCATCTCTAATGATCAAGAATATTTTTAACATGCTGTCCATATTGAACCATTCAAGTTCCTTATGAAAGTGAAATTGCAGTGAAATTCTTGATGTAAAAAGCTACAGTGAGATATTTCAATATGCTGGTGCAACATAAGAGTTATCAATGTGTCAGGATAGAGCATGACTAGTTTGATCAGGAAACTATGGTAGAGAGCTGTAGAGTAAATTGTAGATTATAAATGTAAATCAGAAACAGCTTTGAAATGTATATTGGCAGTTGTTCCTTTTACAGGACCATTGGAACATGTGTTGCATCAATATTGGTGATAACATTCAAATTTCAGTAAATATTAGTGTTTCAAGTTGAAGTTATTAAAGCCTTATGGAGATATATTCGCTGCAGTTTTTCTGATACATTATACTTGTTGTTGCCCAGTAGAGTAGCAACAACAGGAAAAAAAATGTAGAACAATAAAATCATACCTTGCTATACCATAATGACTTTTTATATCAAATCCCATATTTTAATTCCATTATATTTTTTTCAATATATGAAACTTTCCTAAGTGAGAAATAATTCAGTGATGGCCAGCAAATTCAGACCCCTTCCCTGCCTGCATATTTCCACTGTGCCCTCTTGAGATTCACTTTGTCTTTCAGCGCTTAGTTCCAAGAACATAAAATAATAATAATCTTGTCCTACCTCACAGAGCTACTATTAGCACAACCCATTTATATTCTGTAGCATTACAGCATTATGGGATAAAAATGGTTTATATATGTACCATTCGATGTGTACATTTTCCACTGAACCTTTTTTAAAAAACTCAAAACCTAAATTTGTCTACTGAACATTTGTTTTTTCATTTTCTGTACTGACTTCCATCACCTTGCTTTGCTGTGTACTGTGTTGTGTCTCCTGGTATAGTCTTCTTGTTTCAGTCACTTTTCTGTGTCACCTAACTGCGATGAAGTTTCTTTCAATGTTTCTTTTCTCCATTGTTGCAGTCTTCTTATTTCTTGTATATGGCCAGTCTCTCTAGGTTGAGAATATTTAACTGGTCTCAAACTTACTCAAGTCTTTGTATCTCTCTTCTTCTTACTCTGAGTCTTTCCTTTTCTGTCTGTGAACCACCTTGCTTTGCCTCCTGAAGGAATTGCCTCACTTTTTAGGGGTAAAGGAGAGCACTACATCCACAAGCATTCATTGATGGGGACACAGGGAAATCAGAAAGTGGGAAGGATCAGAAAGCTTTTTTTTAGGATACATGAAGGCCTTTAGCAATGTGTAAAACACCTCGGAGATAATGAGTGCTTCAGGGTAGGGACCTTATCTGCCTGAAATAAGTGTTTCTCCAGTGCTCAGTGAAAATAAAAGTTGCTAACCTTGCAGAGGCTTTCAAGTTGCTACAGCTCAAACCCCAGGAGGCTTTAAGATTAAATTTACATCTTGTATCCCACTGGGAAACAAACTCAAAGCTGTTGCATGTGACAAAACATGGTTTATGGGGTGATCACAGCTCAGGTGCTGATGGCTCCCGGCTGCTTATTCCCTAGTCCTGTGCTGCAGGTCCTCAAGAAATGCAAGACAGAACCAACCAGTGCTGTCATTTACCTTGATTTCAATCATTTGGAGGACCTAGATCTGTCCTCAGAGGTATAAAAGTCTCATTGTTAAGCCTAGAAAAAAAAAATGCTTACAGCTGCAACTGCAACTTGGTCTTTCAAATAAGAACCCAGAATCCAGCAGAACTCTTAGAATGAGAATGGAAATATTATTTATATGTAGGATGATGTACATTTTTGTATTACTCCCCTTTAAGGGGTGGTAGGGGCATTTCTAAAGTTTGATAATTTCTCAGTTCCAAAAGGTAAGGTATCTTCTCCCTGTAAATCTGGAGAAATGTTAGTTATCAATACATTGCTGGAGGGCCTTACTTTAGAGTTCCGACTCTAAACAGACCCACCATTTTTGTGCAGAGCAGTTGCCTCAGGGAGAAATCAGCAATTTTCTTGGGGTGGCTCATGAGCAAAAGCTCCCAGGATGCAGTTCTACAAAGGCACTGACATAATCTGGTATCATTCTTGGCTTCTTCTGCAAGCATGCAGTTCTGGGCTGTTGCCAGAATATACCCAGGAATCACATCTGTACACACCTGTTTGCAGGAGACAGAGCCCACTGTTTGGAATCTGCAGATGAAATCTGGCAGATGCTCAAGGATGAAATTTGCCTCTAGTTTGGGGGTTCTGCTCACTATTTAAATCCTATCAAAGCATGTGGAAACCTTGCTGTCTCAGTTTTCCTTGTTTCTGAGGCAGAACATGCATACACACATGCATATATCCATATATACATTTCTATGTATCTAAATGTGGGTATAATTTGCAGAAAACCCAGAATTTCATAGTTTCAGAATATTTCTAGGACTCATCTTACTGAACTGTAGAGCAAGCTGCACTGAAACTGTTAGTATTTCAGAAGGGATTATTTTGGTATGATCACTTTTTTATTTATCTGTGTAAGTTTTCCCAACTTGTTCTTTCTTCATTCTGCTCCTATTTCTATTCATTTTCACAAATGTTTTTTCTTTTTCCCGTGGTTTGAATTTTATGAGCATTCCCTGTGTGTTTTAGGGCCTTTTTTGAGGAGGCACTGAAGAGAGAGAAAGCAATTCAGAAAAAGGACAGTAATAATTTAGTAACTTTAACTATATAAAATTGTAGAATCATAGAACGGACTGGAAGGGCCTTAAAGATCATTGGTCTCCAAACCTCCTGCTGTGGGCTGGGCCACCTTTCACTAAACTGGATTTCTCAGAGCTTGACCCAACCTGTCGTTAAACATGTCCATGGATGGGGCATCCACAACTTCTCTGTGCAACCTGTTTCAGTACCTCACCACCCGGACACTAGAGAATTTTTTCCTTATATCTAATCTAAATCTACCCTCTCTCAGTTAATATCAGTAATTTTGGAGGGAAAGGCAGGAAATGTGGAAAGAGAAACTCCCTAGAGTTCTCATTTTTTTTCTACGCCATTTCAATACACAGCACAGTTATGGTGATTATTAGAAGTTCTTCTGAAAGTGGAAGTTTCCCAACCAGAAAAATATAAAAGAATATCAACTCTGGAAAGATAAATTTAGTAAGTCCAGCCAAAAAATTACTTTGAAGAGCAAGTTTCCGAAGGCATAAAAATAATAAAATATTTTTAAAGCACATCTAAAACAGGAAGTCTGACAGAATGTCTGCAGGGCTTATAAGTAACCTGGATATGGCTATGAAACGAGAACCCAAATAAGATCAGACTCCACCTCAGCAAAGTGAAAAGAATTCTTATTCATAGGTATGAAGAACACTATGGAATAGACTTTGGAGGTTTCCAGGCTGAAACTTTCTTTACAGGGCAAAACACTCTTACTGGTTAGACAGTAGGAAACAGGGAACAGAAAATTAAATGGTCACTTTTCATAATTCAGAGAGATTTCTAGCAGGTCAATGTAATGAAATGCACTGTTCAGCATAGTCCTCAGTAATTTGGTTAAGGCTGAATAGCGAGGAGAGATTAAATCACACTAGATTATTCAATGTAGTAAAAGCCAAAGATGTCTGAAAAATTGCAGAATAATCTCAATTTTTTGATTGGCAATAAAAGTGTGGACCAAGACTAATGCTGATAAATGTTCAATCTGGAACAAAAAAAACAGAGTCCTAACTCTACATACTCAGTGATGAGCTGTAAAAGAGCTGCTACAAATCTGAAATATGGCTACTGCAACTGGTGAAACCATGTACCATCGTATAAAAACATCAGCATGATGTAAAAGGAATATTAATTATTATTATTATGAATTATTAGGAAAATTAAATGGAAGAAAGATTATTAGGTCACAAAGAAAATACCCCTTATCTTCTAAGCCCCAAGGGGCTCACCTGAAGTAGAAAACATACAAACAAGGATGTTCAGATAAGTAAGATAATTAATGGTATGGGATGGTATCTGCAGGAAGAACAGTAAGTAGGTTGGAATAACTGACATTTTTTGTTCTGTTTAATAAAAGCTCACAATCTATTCTGGCATCCTGGTGTACATGATCACTCCTACAATATTTCCTAGCAGCAATGACATACACTTTGGTAATAATAATGATCTGCATTTTCACTGTTTTTTTTTCTTTAATATACAAAGTATCCCAGGGATGTTATTTAAACCATCAAAGCAGCCATTTAAGTAAGCAAAACCAAAGTCTGTTGAAAGTAGCAGCTTGGAAGGTGTCTTTGGGGCTCATCTGGGTCTACCCAAACAAGATTAGCTTTGAAGTTACATCTGGGTTCAAAGGTTGTTCAGAAGCTTGCACAGAGCTTTGTCCAATCTCCAAGAATGGAAATGCCACAGAGTCTCTTGATAGCTGTGCCAGTATTTCATACACGTATATACACACACATACACACACAAGAAAGGAAAGATTTTTCTGATATTTAGACAAAATTTCCTATGTCGTGACCTGGGGCTGCTGCCTCTAGTCCTATTGTGGTGCACTACCTAGAAGTGTCTGACTTCATCTTACCTGTACATTGCCAATAGGTAGGTGAAAACAAATAGATTCCCCTCTTATTCTCACCTTCAGCCAGAAGAACCCCTTTTCTGTCAGCTTCTCCATGTATGTCACGTGCTCCTGCCACCTGGTGCTCCAAGAGACTCATTCCAGTATGCCATTCTTGTACAGGGGAATCCGAAACAGAGGACAGTCCTCCAGGTAGGGTCTTACTAGTGCCAAACAGAGGGCAAAGAGTCGCTTTCTCAGCTTACTGGCTTTCTTAACTTGTTCATTCTTGCTAGTACAGCCCAGGATGGTGTCGACCTTCAGGATGCACTGATGACTTACATTGGAGTTTTTTTGTCTACTAGGACACCCAGGACTTTTTATGTAGTGCTGCTGTAGAGCCAGTTGGTACCCAGTCTGTCCTGCTCCACGATCAGGAATTTGCATTGGCCTGTGCTGAACTTAAAAAAAGTTTCTGCCAGATCTATACTCCAGCTTGTTGAGAATGCTCTGGATGATAGCCCTGCACATTAATTGCTCCCCTAATCAGGTATTGTCCGGGAACTTGCTGAGGGCTTTATTTCATCCTATTGGCTATATTTGCAGTGAGGGCATGAATGAATGTCCACACTAGTGTTGATTCCTGATAGATGTTACTAGAAATCACTCATCAATTGGACTTTTTACAGCTGATCACAACTCTTGGAGCCTCATGATATGGCCAGTAGTGCATTCACCTTGTAGTCCACTGCTCAAGTCCATGTCTCACCAATTTAGCCATAGGATACTACGTAACATGCCTTGCAAAAGCCAAGGTAAATAACCTCTTCTTTCATCCATCGTGCCAGCCATCGCCTCAGAGCAAGCACTCAGCCTGTTCAAACAGAGTTTGCAGTTTGTCAGTCCATGCTGTTCCAGTTCACCTTCTTGTCCTCCATGTGACTGCACAAGGTTTTCACAAGGGTTTTCTCTAAAATTCTTGTGGAAACTGAAGGGAGGTCTATCAGCAAATAGTTCCCCATATTTGCTTTCATGCCCATGTACATGTAATACTTGCCAGCCTTCAGGATCCTCTCCTGATTCCTAAGGACCTTTTTAAGAAGATACAAAGCAGTCCTTGCAATGACCTTAGCTACTTCTCTCCACACCCTTGGATACATTCTCTCTTGTCCCACAGAATTCTGTGTGTCCAGTTTGCTCACTTGGTCACAAGTGCGATATTCCCAGGTTTTGCCTGGGAGATATGGGGACAGAACTGGCCAGGAAAGACCAAGGGGAAGATGCTGAGTTGCTCAGCCTTTTCTGTGTGCTTCAAGTCTGCTGCCTTGCTTCATAGCCCCTCATCTTTCTTACACCTCCTTTTGACTCTACTTCTAAAAATTCTTCTTGTTGCCAATTCCATTCCTCACCAATTTCAAATCCAGCTGCGTTCTGACTTCCCTAATTCCCTGCCTACATAACCAGCAACGCTCTGCTCCTGAGTAGCCCTCTTTGGCCTCCTCTGCCTTTTGCACTGGAGAGAAGCTGGAGCTCCCTGCCTGTCTGTTGTGCCCTGTGTGACTGCGTGGACTGTGGGCTGTGTTGAGCCCAGGTCTGGGGAGATTGTACTCAGAGGGCAGCATCCCCTCAGGGTTCCCTTC